>JAQFYZ010000063.1:0-83027 GCA_034695085.1 Cylindroiulus punctatus
CAGACTGCCTCAATGTAATAAACGTTTAACTTTTATTTGCTTTTGCTGTTTTATGTTAAAGGAGCCTTAAGCTCAGTTAGTGCTGCAAGTGTTCAATCGTGATGTGTGATTTCTGGGTCACAGCCCTCCGTGATATGTCCTAGCTACACTGTATGTGGACATCAGTACTTGCATGCAGTATACAGCTCTGCATGCCTTGACAATAACTTGACAATAACTGATGAGAATCGTGACACTATATAACCTATATAACCAATTGTCTTTTGAATCTAAGATCATGTTGACTTTGCCTTTGCTATAGATTTACAGCTACTGCAAGCAGGTTATATAGTATAGCAGGCCATGGAGCTGTTACAGAAGAAGTTGGAGGGAATAAAATTTCATTTTACGAAAGACTTAGAGTGTGCCATTTGGTAAGTACAAGGGGCTTCACAGCTGTTAGTTTTCAATGTCCGATATTGTATTTCGCTAATGAGAACATGCAATCACAAATCAGATGTCTATACTGTTATTGTTTCAGTTTGGAGTTGTTGACTGATCCAGTGGTAACAAAATGCAACCACCAGTTCTGTCGGTGTGTAACGAGTTGAATTAATGATAAAAGAATGCCTAATCGATCCAGGCACGTAAAAATAACCAGGCTACATGTATGATTTGTTATAGGACGTGTTTGCGAAATGCGATAGAAAAGCGGTGCATCAAGAGATGCCCAATCTGCAACGAAGTATTGTCGAAAAGGTAATACTACTCATTTTAGTTCTCCTTTTGATGAATCGAAAACGAAACGAAATCTTAAAAGAAAATTGTTCCATTGCCGTAGGAGCATGGTCGAGAGTGCTACGTTGAAACCCTTGATTAGAGATTTGAAACTTTTGCTGGCTGCTGTGGAATCTGATTTCGAATTGCTGCAAGGTAGGCTACCATAATTATAGTTACTAAACTAAAATGAATCTGTACTATAAACGTGTGGTTTGACTAGATTCATTTGTACCCAACAGATATGGAAGTTGCATCTGAGCTTATGCCTGCGCAGTAAGTAACATTTATATATCAATAAAATGCATGTTATATGTACTTTTGGTGCATCTCAATAAAGAAGCAAACTCAGGTTTCTGATGCGATTTAAAGATCAAAGATTCCTGCATCAAAACCGGCTGATGTTCAGTTGGATAAAGGTCCCGGACAGCCCAAGGAAGCTCATGGAGAAGCTCGTACCTTTCTTACACAAATTTCCGAAGAACACAAGCAAAGATGTGTTGGAAATATTACGAAGGTAGACGTTGTACCAGAAGTTACTGCGAAATGCACGGTGTCGACAAAGTCCATGATCAAAAACAGTTTCAACGCAAAACCAGAAGAAAACTTATCAAGGGACAAAGACATCGATATCGTCGATCTTGAAGCAGAAGTTGATGCCCAATCCCATATTTCAGAGATTGTCATGGCGCATTGTGGGGAAGATGGCAGTAATTCAAGTGGTCAGTCGACAATTGAACTTGTTCTTGAGAAGAAACCTCCAATTAACGCAGTACCTTGCTCCAGCATTAGTGCAACTTCCAAAGTCGAGAAGTGGCTTATGAATCGGTGCGTACAAGATTCAGATAGCCCCAGCAGTGATGTATCCAAGCTGGACCGCACCAACTCCAGTAAAGACACTATAAGTAAGATTTCTGGAAGAATTTTTAAATCAAAAGCCGTTTTGGACAAAAACGAATGTGTTGAAAACAAGGCCAAAGACGACCGTGAGGTTTCACAAGATCCGTACAGTTTCATAAGCAGCCAGAAAGACTATCCAAAGAAAGGGAGAAAAAGACAAACTAAGCGGGAGAAACGTAGAAGTGAAGTATCGAAAGTGAAGGGGGCTGGAGGAAAGTTTGCCGACCTGATCAACTTGCGAGAAAGGAAGATTCGCAAAGCAAAGGAAAAAGCCATGCAAGCGGCGATAGAAAATTCAGCAAATATGCAAGAATTGCAATCCCAGCCATTTCCTAGCAGTTGCCTAGTTAACGTTCACGACAAGTTTGACGAGTTTGTGCTAAACAGCGTGAGCAACGAACGAGTTCGTAAACCACTGCTGAAGCACCTGGAGAAAACTGAGATATGGAATGATGATGAGGATATTGACAACGTGTTCCTTACTCCTGCGTACACATCCAAATCACCAAACCGAGAAAAAGAAAATTTAGTCAATCTTGAAAGCAGCCGTAAAAGAAAATCCAGAATGTTATCCACAAGTCGTAATAGAAAAATGCCTAAGTTCAAGGAAGACGACAACAACGCCCTGAACCTGCTGAGAGATGAAATCATGGAAGCAGAACAGCACAAGCTGTGCATCGAAGCTCCGAAGAGAAAACTGAGATCGAAACTCTGCACTAAATCGATTATGCCAGGCACTGAAGAAAATTCAGCCTTACCATCTTTGTGCGATAATGCAATTGAAAAATTAACTGCAAGTTCGCTCTCAACTTCAAAAGCAAAAGACTCCTCAGACATGGATGTGCAAAATTATGAGGACATCATCATGGAGACTTCAGCTGAAGTCACAAGAACAGAAAATAAATGCAGTCCCTTGAATGTGAAAAATGTTGTACAGAAGCAGTCTTCTAGAGTAACATCCGATTCACTGATTCCTAAACAGAAAGTGACACTGCAGCCAGTTGATAGGTCACATAGGGAGAAGTCACCTAACTCGACAAACAAAGACGCTTCAGTTCGGTATGTCCGAACTCCAGACAAGAAAAGTGAACATTCATTGAACGTGCAGATGCCGGAAGAAATCAGTGAACACCACAATTTGGTAGCAGCTGCTGTGGATATGCAAAAACAAGGCAACAAGCGGCAACCAATCATTGTGGAGGATTTGCCAACTTTGCCAGGATCAGATGTGCAAGAGCTTACAAATGTCCAGAAAAGTGCTGAGAAACAGATTTCCAAAATAAGCGTGGATCCTGCGGCCAAAGCAAAAATGTGCGAACAAATTATTTTGGAAGGAAACGTTGATAAGCCCGATGATTCTCTTCAGATCTGTTCGAAATCAACAAGGATTTCTAAGGGTAAAGTCGACGATGAGCCAGGCCCAGAACCTGTGGACAATTCCCTAATTCTGACTAGCAAAATATGCAAGGAAAATGCTGAGAAACAGATTTCCAAAATTAGCATGGAACCTGCTACCAATAAGCAAATCTGCGAACAAGTAATGTCAGCAAGGAACGTGGATAAGCCCGATACACCTCTTCAGAGCTGTTCGAAACCAACAAGGCTTGCTAAGGGTAAAGTGGAGACTTTGGACACGGTCCTAATTATGACTGAAAAAAATGTGAAGGGCTCTTCTAATGCACATGATTCGACTGAAAGTAAGCTGATGTCAGAAGTCGACCTGGAACTGGCAAAAAGTCTGATTAGAGAATTGCGCATGAAGGAAGCAGAAATATCCACTGCAACACCCACACGCATCCATGCGGCACTGCTGCATACAAGTTTTACACCAACGGCATTGGATTTCGGAGAATCCTTCAAAAAACATTCGGATGGCATGGATCTACCATTAGTGCAGGAGATTCCAGTCTCAAAAACAAAAAACGTGCCTGAAGCAATAATTGCCGAACAAATGGATGCGACAGCGGTGTCTTACGTCTCCAACAGGAGTCTGCGTTGGCAATGTTTTGGGAGAAAACATGGCGCGCCCCTTTTTTCTTTCGTAAAATTGGGAAACCTTTACCGCTCTGTTGCTGGCCTCCATCACTCAGTTGCATGTCAGACAGAACCCAGTGATCAAAGCTTTGCATCAAATAATGAAAATGGAAGATCAAGCCTTGCTGACATCTCCAGCAATCGTCTCAATAAGAACTCTGCAGTGATAAACATTTGCCGTTCCGTTGAATGCCAAACCGTCCCAGAGGAGACATTTCCTGTCAAGTGCCAATATTGTCTGTCAAATGTGCCCCGATCTGAAAGTGAAAGCTCTTTAAAAACCAAAATTATGGATTCGCAAGATGATGAAGAGATAGTTATTCCGCCTAGCCAGGACACTCCTTACCTGGATGCAGAGTTAATTGGATTATATAAAATCGAAAATTCCAAAAAATTACCCGAAAAACAAACCAAACCTTCGAAATCCCAAAACAACTACGAAATACAGGCCACTGCAAGTTTCGATGTAGTCGCAGCGATGCCATTCACCGAAACTGATACGGGACCTTCACTCGATATCCTCGCTCCAGAAACGTGCACGCAAGATTTCGACAAGTTTCTCCACAAGATGGTGGCCACGTCTGCTGTTGGAGAAGAAATTGTACCGGAGTCTGAAACCGGTGGTATTTGTGTTGACGAAGTAAACGAAATAGAAAATGTGCCCAAACCGTATGAAGCAGAAGTCGTTGAAGACAACATGTTCATGGAAGACGATGTCATACCTCCAACGCCTCCTTCGGAGAAAGCTTCAGGGGTAAGGAGATGGTCGCCTGGAATTAGCCCATCGGGTGTTAGCCAGAAAAGAAAGCTTGCCCAGTCTACTCCAATCACTTATAACAAGAAAACAAAACTGGATGTTGATCCCGAAACGAAATTCACAGAGCTGAGAGTGGAGGCAGAAAAGCTCGATGTAACCGCCAAATCTGAAGATCAGAAGCAAAGCCCCGTGAAACTTGATTGCGAAAGATACACAGTTGAAGACAGTGAAGATAATATGGCCAAAGTTGTGGCCAACATAAATATGGACCTGCTAAAATCCACGATTATTGAAGACGATATTGATGGAATCTTTACGCCAGAAGTTACCGTGCTAGAGGTTGCAGAACCAATGAAAACCGTGGACAATGCCCAGGCTACGAAAGAATCCGCTTCGACCAAAGACACGCTTGACAATGAGATGTCAGAGGAAATATTTGATGCGGATTATCAGGAGTTTGCAAAACCTTACCCAACTTCTGCAACATGCTCCAAAACCAATAAGCTTCCAGAATGTGGTCCTCATGAGTTAACCCAAAGAGGCCCTTTATCGACAGATGAGGAAAATGCTTTGGTTAATGGCATCGAGTTCAAGTCGTTGGACTGGAAGGATTTTGGAACAGAGGACGATTCTTGCGAAGTCCTTCCCAGGAACAAGGAGCAGAGTACAGCCTCCACCCTCCAGACTTTACCAACCACCCAGGTAGGAACGAATGTGGGCTAGTGGGCAACCTGCAAGTGAAACCGGATGTTCATGGACGCTTTTCATCGATTTCTTTCAGCAAAGAGAAACTCTTAAAAAGGACATAGAAAAAGACCAGCAGCAATTAAAAGAAATTGAGATGCTGCTTGCCATGAAGCAGCACACCAGCTTTAAGCCATGTGACGAAAATGAGGATGACTCAAAATCGGAACCTGAAGCAGAGAAAATTAGTAAGTGCAATTTTATAATTTTAAGGCAGATAACTGTATTTCAATTCAATTCATTCAATTCAATTTAATACTCCCACTGTCAGCACCTGAGGTGCCATGTGGTGGGGGGGTAGTTTTACCCAAAAACATAAGTTACATTTGTGAAACAGAAATTTTTACAATACAATACAATACAACAACAAAGAAGAGAGAAAAAAAAAAAAAAAAAAAAAGAATACATACTTATGGACAACTTGGGAAGGAGTACATACATCCCTGGACCATGTATATGCATTCATACACACACCAATCACCCGCCCTCCAAAATAGTAACCACAACGCGAATCCACCATAATTCAGACAATATACAAAATACATCGGTGACATGCCACAATGAGACACAAGATCATTCATTCTACGTAACAAGGTTGTCGCTAATCTGCACTTCCAGTAATTTATGGCTTGTTCTTGGCAGTCCATTCCAGCGACGGATTGCATGAGGGAAGAATGACCAATACAATGCATCAATGCATCTTTTTAAAATAAAGTTAATTCCTTATAAAGGTTCTGGGATGCACCTTTGTTGAAGACTTAATTTTTTAATTTATCTGCTTATTTAAAAAAAATCTGGAAATTAACTAGCCAATTAGTAAAGTTCAGCACCGTTGTTTTCTGATCATTGTTCAATGTTATCTACGGTAAATTTTTCGTGCTACATTGATACTATGCGCGAATAACACTGGCATGTCCTGGTTGCTAAAATTCAAGCGTTCGCACACACTGACTCAGGGAAGAAAAGTACAATAGTTGTGGGAGGAAGCTAAAGTGTTTCCACTGTTCCCAGTGGATTGCCATGATAGCTATTGATTGATTACCCAACATTCCCCTGGTAACTCAACGTAATTACAAAAGTACACGTGCTCGTCTTCACCACTGGAAGTTTTCAGTGTCAAGATGGGGAGTAACCTCTTACAGCTCGGGCTCCCATTTTTGCACTGTTTGAGCATTCTTCCATCGAGCACCAAAGTGGTCACATTGAATCAGAATTGCTTTTAAGTGAATGGCAGCTGGAAAATGGCCGGGCGAGGGACTGCTAACCATCTGATCTTGCCAATCTAATTAATCGAATGCCAAGAGAGAAAAGACAAGTGACAACAGCCAACATCTGTCAAGCATCGGGGAAAATGATCCCTAACCTCGGTGGAAAGTTGCGGAAATCTGAACCTGGTTGGGAGTGAATCAATTCCCGTTCTCGGAAAATCTGGGAATGAATCGAGAAATCGAGCATGCAGAGAGCGAGCATGTCAAGTGTTCCAGTGGTAAAACAACCACTTTTTTAAATTAAATATCCATTTCTAACAAAATGAACAGATGTCAGTCTAATTTGAAAGGAAACACGACTTATTTTTGATATTTTCAATTTCATTAAAACTACATTTTTGACAGTTTGAATTTAATTGAAACTATCAAAAATAAGTCTTGTTACCTTCCAAATAAATTTTAAAGACATTTTTAGACAGTTTATACAAACATTGTTAAACTCGAAAATTTAATTTGTTATGGGGGAAACATTGGCAGATGTCAATATGTAATAAATCATTTATTGGTTGCATACAGGGTGATCATGAAGTCCCCCATTTCCGTTAATTTGATCACTCATGTCAAATACCTCTTTTTTGGTTCTTATTAAGACTCCTGATTGTTCCAAAATCAATAATAAACATTACATTAAGAATAAACGCCCTACTCACGAAATTGGACAATTCCGGGTATTAGACTTTTTCAGTCGAAATTCATTAAATTTCAAGGGAATCGAACTTTTCTGGTTTTTGATTCTTAAAGTTGAAATGTTCCACAACATACTGTATTGGCACAAATTAAAATGTCAGGGACGAGCTTCGAAGCACAACTAAAACCTTCGTGTTACTATAGCATGGCTAAAATACCTAAGATTTAATTAAAGATAAATATACTAAGATAAATATAAATAAAGATAAATATACTCTCACATACCCCCTTTTAAATATTATACATAGCGATTTCTTAAACAACTTAGCAACAGTGAGCAGTTTTTACTTTTTTAAAGTCCATTATCGAAAAAACTATGATCAAGAAGGGCATATTGGTGAGGTCCATGGTGAATGAAAGGGAAAAAAGCCATTCCATGGTGCTTTAGGTATTCAGCTACCACTAGTGGTCATTTAATTTTGTTCTGAGATAATATTTTCGAAATCGAGTTTTGGTCTGCTAAATCAGACAAATACCACGCTGTAGCTTTCCATTCCTCTATGATAAATTGGGGATCTTGACGCCAAGAGTTAATTGACAGTAAATTGAAAAGTGTTTCCTATAACCCCCATTCCTCCGCCGAAAAAAAACCAGGAAGCAGCCAGAAAGAAACATTGCACTGTTTTTCGTTACAGAGAATTGCATTAGGTACCTTAGTTTCGTTTAATTGCTTTCTTAGTTTCATTTACTGGCAATTAAGCAGCGATTGCACGTAGCTCACATCAGTGTTGCGCACTTGTCAGGAGACGGATATCCAGCCCAAATATGCGCCGTAGTATGGATCAAAACCCTCAGTGGAGGGCAAAGAAAGGCAAATTAAGATGGATCTTTGATCAGCTTAATTGGTTTACGGCCGCCCTTTTTCATCCATTTTACATTAGCGATAGGAAGTTATTCTCCAAAGACCTCCGAGCCAAAACATGCCATTCCCAATTTTTATTCATTAGCAGCGTAGAACGATTCCACACGGAAGTCAGAGGAGGGTTTTTATCTATTCCGAACTTGTTACATGCATACAGCATTGAGACGCAATTAAACAATACATTCGTAAGGATAGTTGAGCTTGCACAAACTTCCTTCTGCAAACATTACACAAGCTTCCCAAGCATTCCCAAGCTGAAATCAAAGAGCACATCTCACTGGCTTTTCTCATTAAAATTATTCCTTACAATTAATTTTTAAAATGTTTTGGCCAAAAAATTGCGATTAGCCTTTTTTTTATTTTTTTTTTTTGGTGGAAAATATTTGCAAGAAATACTATAAAACTACAGAGACATTTGTACATTGTTCGCTGTGAAGCAGTGCTTGCCTGACCAGAAATTCGAAACAAATTTACAGAAACGTTTCCTAGAACAAAATGAACAGTTTCTGGACTAATTTTGTCGTAAAGCTAGTTTCCTCTACAACTTTCAAATTGAAACTGCTGCTCTAACATTACTATGTGAGAAGATACATTTTGAATAACCATGATTCAAGATCAATTCGAGCAACATCCCTTGACACCTCATAACTTGCTATTCTCATCAGCACTTTTGCCAACATTTGCACTTTTGAGCAAGCCAAACGTTCCTAATATCTGCTTTAATTTCAGGCACTTATGAGTTTGATTCCGATGGCCCATACGAAGAATGCTTAATGAGCGATGATGAGATCTTTCACGTTCCAGAAAATAAAATTGATAATAATGCCGCAGAATTAACATCACGTGGAATTTTTAGTTGGGACCAAGACATAGGTTCCTCCTGGGGATCAGCAGTACGTTGGTATCAAATCCTCTCTTTGACAAAGCTAGTTACATTTTGACCGACATCTTTTTATTTTTAGGTTAACACATTAAGTCAGAGGAAAATGTGCCAAGGGCTGCAGAAATGCATGCCCAAAGTGGACACGAGCCCTACCATACCAATCATGCCAAAACTTCCAGCCTTGAACTATTCTCTGGTAGTGTCCGGCTGTGGTGCTAGCGAGCAGGTAACCGATCTTAAGTTATCTTACCCTTGATCTATCCAAATTGTCAAAAAAAATTAATTTTTTCCTAAAGCTTACAAACAAAATCTCCATTTCTAATTACTTTAAAAATTGAATGTAATTCATTTTCTTGCATTGGAAATTAACAGAACGCTTTCTAATAGCGCTGCCATCTCGGCATAATTATACCACATGTACATGTAAGCGTCGTTTCTCATATCAACTTTATAAGGTCTGCTAGGATTATGAGAATGGCTGCTAATAAAACTTTCCGTAATACCCAGAGCTTACTTGGAAGGCTCTTAGATTTTAGATTACATTTATTCGCTCAAGCCCAATGAGGCCCTGCTATTCTATGACGTTGCCGCTAAACTCCAAATTTATGAGTTTTAACTGCTGTACTTCCTGATGGGGTAGTTATGAAATGAGATGCCCTATCGCATGCACACTGGGCAGACTCGAAATTTAATTGAAAATTGGATCTTGCAATTATAATAGTCAAGCTATTACTAAATGTGCCTTCGGATGCGATGTGAGGCTGGCTGTCGGGCAATTCTAATAGTTTCAACTAAGAATCTATTAATGCACATTACCACGAGAGCCACAGATTCACAGTTCGCCTAATACCATAACGTTATTAAGCAGCTTTTATTTATTTGGCAGCACGCCGTGCAACTGCTGGCCACGCAATTAAAGGGAAGCTTCCACAGCAAGTTCAACGATTCGACCACACACGTCATTGTCAAGCTCGGTAAGATCGTAATATCTTAATTCGTTCATAAACGTGTGCATTAATGCTTTTCTGAGCCATAAATGCGACCTCTTGAGTAGTTGTTGATGCTACGCAGTCATAAGATGTCGCCATTAACGAGCATAGTCTATTACAACTGTCTACATGCATCGTCATTGAATTGCGAGCGATTTTGGACACATATGCCAATGAATGGCACCACCTGCATGCATGCGTTCTAATGTTTTTTTTAAAAAAATATTAGACTGTCATTGAAAAAAAACCCAGCATGGACCCAAGAATCTATAAGCTGGATCTCTCCCATTGGTTATAGCCGAGTGAATACCACCGTTTATAGAAAAGTTAAATTTAGGGCTTTGCAAAAATTCAAAACTATATCTGTAATCATTGTCAAACTTTGTCAGTTGTCATGGCAATTCCTTCAATTTAAGGAGCAAATAGTGTGTGGATAGTGTTGGATTTCAGCAGCTGATTATACAGCAGTCATTGGCCCGGTTTATCTCAACTTAAACTCTTAAACAACGTTAAGAAAAATGCATTATGTGTCGAGCTATTTCCTGGCTCACATTTTCGCTCAATATAAAATTCTGGTCTTTTTCTCCTTTCCTGCCACGTCAATTACACGTCAGCCTAGCAGTCTTTTACATTATGCATCGTTTTTTCCTTCCAATTTGGCTAGTGATCTTTTTTCGGGATTGTCGTTGTGACACTTCCATATAAAAACCTGTCGCTGTGATCCTTCCTGATACGTTCAAATCGAAAAATTACTGAACTCTGAACAAATTGCATAAGCGATATTTTTTGCGCCGCCACGGCCCAGACTGCACTGACGAACTTAAAGACGAGCTGGGGATTTGTGTCTAAAAATGCAAAAACGACACATTTTGTGAAAAATGCTCAGGAAACATCACTGGGGCAAAAGCCTAGTGTTATTTTTAGCCAGCGATTCTGGGAAGACTTTATGGCGCCATCTAAACATCATTAACCAGGGCACTTACTAGAGACCTTGGTGGACTGCAGGAGATATACAGTGTACATTGTGTGCCACAGCCATTATTAGAGTCCGACATGGCAGTTGTAATATTTGGCGTTAATTGCCCAATTTCTGAGCTCGTGTTATTGCGGTGGTCTAACTTAATCATTCGCACTAGCGCTAATTCTACTGATTGTTTCGGTCAACGACACAATGGGACAAGTCAGAAAGTACCAACAGTTTCTGGCAGGGTCATGTTAAAGTAATGAAATTTTTTCCTTTGAGTTTTTAACATTTGATGACAGTCGAAATTCGACTGAAAGGAACGTGCATATTGTTACCTAACAATGTCTGTTCCTTGATGCCATCTAAGAACAGCATGACTGTGGAGTTGTCATTTATGATTGACCTGATGCTGCTGTTTACCAAGAGCTTTGCTCTGATTGCTTGGATGGTATCATTTTATACCTTCTGAATTCCCTCCAAATTCACCATCAAAAATGTGTCAATACAAATGGCTTGTTTAATAAACCCGGTAGTGGAAAATTTGGTGTTATGGAACCCGCCCCTGAGGTTCTCGCATCCAAAAATGCAACAAGCCTAGCGTTTAAGCAACTCTGCATGTAAACCTAGTCATAATCGCAGTAATATGACTTCAGCCTGATGCAAAGCTAACATCCATACTCAGAAATGGGGAGTTGCCATGGCGCTTTTCATTTCGCTGAGGGAGTTATTTTGGGTTATTTTCTACTTTTCCCCCCCTTCATTATTATTTGTCAAGCATACAAAATGCTGATGTTTAATATTCGTCCTTAAACGAGCAGCGCTTTAACATGCAGCTGCCATCGCATTTCCTAATGCTACTGTCGTGCCTTCTGAGGTGAACTAAGTTTTCGGTCGCATTTTTTCGATCGTTTTTCACGTATTACAAGCTGTTTGTCAATGACTGAAAAAAAACTTTTGAATAATGATCTTTTTGTAGCACCGCTACGGTTTCTTGCCGCAATGCAGTCGTCTAAGAGTTATTTTTAATAATAACTGCAGAGCGTTTAGCATAGAAATTGCACTTTCTTATTACATTTTCCCGAATGGGTAGAAAAGCTAACTTTAAAGTTTGGGAACATTTTGATAAATCATTGTGGAGCTACTCACCCGTTTAAATAATCACAAGCGTTCTGTCCGAATGGTCCAAAGATCTTGAGAAATCTTTTCTGACGTTATGCCTACGAGCGAAATGGAGAATTTGCATCAATGAAAAAGGATCTTAATTTAAACTTTTCGCGTTTTTTTGTTAGTTGGCAATTTATGTGAACGGACCCTGAAATACATTCTCGGAATTTCGGCTGGGCGCTGGATAGTCAGCTATAAATGGGTTACAGACTCCATAATGGCTGGAAAAGCGATGCCTGAAGTAAGTTTTGATTTAAGGCATCGAGGTATAAATAAATCGTCAATAATTAACCTTTTTAAAATTTTCGTTTTTGAAGGCAGATTACGAGGTTGTTGGAGACACCAATGACGGTCTTCACAATGGCCCTCATAAGGCACGTACCAACCTTGGCAAACCTTTGTTATCCGATTACGAAATTTTCTTGATGAAACCATTTACTGAACTTACAGAAGGTAAGCATCGAGCTTGTGTTGTGTCAAGTCGAAAAACCTCAGCAGTGTTATTTTCTTTCACTTGTACAACCATTGAATCAAAGGTTTGGAATTTAACACTGAAGGAAGTTTTTTCTTCAAAGAATTGAAAAAACCGTCATTCCAATGTATAGAATTCGAACATAATCGCTTTAATGATCTTTTCTGAACAGATCAGCTGAAAATGATACTGAAGTACTGTGGGGCAAAATACGTTTCTGACCCAGCAGGTTTCTCCGGAAAGGACTGCTCGAAACAAATGGTTGTCTGCGAGAGCCAATTCCATAAAACTGGCGAATTTGATGGTAAGTTCTGGCTCGCCGAATCAAAATAGCACAGATTAGAATCTAGGATTCGTTTAATAATTTGACCATTTCCAATTTCAGTTCTTCTTCAGAAGAACAAAGTAGTGGTCGTGACAAGAGACTGGCTCTTAGACTCCATCGCTTCCTACACCATCAAGCCCACAAAGACATACACACTACGCTGAATTTTCCACATTCCATTTACTTGTGTTCCTCCACATGCAAATGATTAGATATCTAAAAAGGTTTTATCTTGCTGTACATTTCTATTGTTAGATATTAAATGATTGAATATCCATTTTTCTTTCTACTCTTATTTTTCAAGGATTGACAATATGGTCAACAATGGTACTTGGTATGCTCTTACTCCATGTTGCTTTCAAACTATGGAGTCGTCAACTTTCTACAAACACAAGACGCACTACGTTTACATGAAAGCTTGCCTTAACTCACTTTAAAGACCTTTTCCTGGCACCAAAATCTAGGGCAGTGTTTGCAAAAAGCAGATTCAGCCTAATATAACGTCCCTATAAGTTAAACGAAATCACCCCTGCCAAATCCAAAGATCCTAAAGTGAAGTACATTGTATGTACAACAGGTTTATATGCACGACTTTCTTATCTTAAGGTATGTTAAAGGCTGCATGCAAACATGGTGCGACTTCCCCAAAGTTAGCAAAAGACGTCAAATTACAAAATATGCTTACCATGCTATATTCCTAGATTGATGTCCAACATGACAATTACAGCCATGGCATGTGCTAAAAATCGTGACGTCATTGGAATCACTAGTTAAGAAGGTGACTTTAATTTTGAGAACAGGGCAATGACGGCAGAAGCTCGTCAACAAAGTAACATTACTTACTGGCATATTTTCTTGAAAATCGACAATTCTTCGTACACGTTTAATACAATGGCGATCATCATCTGTTCGCAATAAATTTTATTTACAAGTTCCATCGAATAGTTAACTTTTAATTACAGAAGCAACGTAAACAGGAACAGCCGTTGTCCCAGCTGCTCGAGGATAAAACTGCAGATTTTAACGACGTCATTGTTCAATAAAAAAATCGACTTTGTCTATGTACAACCCGGAGAAAATAGCGTTTTTTCGCAATATTTTGATAGTCCCATTTTACATCATGACGCAGTTCCAGCTCTTAGTTTTTCCACGAATTTCACTTTTTAGATTGACTTTGGGCTTACTTTTGAAACGTACTTTGCAAAAGGAGCGCTGTCTTTGTACTCCTGTTGGGCTTTTTTGGAGTTTCCCAGTGGCGAGGATCACAGCAATTTCTAAGGCATTTTTGACACTTTTTGACGAGATTTTGGACGACGTCTCCACGTAGCACGTTGCTTGGATTTCGTTCCCAGCTGTGGTCGCCTAAATAACGATGGAATGAGTTAATGGTCATCCGCTGACAATGGTCAATTTCATGCTCGTTTCGACATTCATAATTGCGGCGACTGCTTGACGCGCTCGCGTTAATTAAATTATTTATGGTCAAATAACACGAATATATCTGCACCAGGTGTTGCGCAATTTGAGATATTTGGCTAAATTGAAGGACTGGTGAATGAACGGGAATGAGGATGTTACGCGGTCAAAGTTCAGCTAGAAAGCAATCAAATAATTTGGAACTCGTGGTTGACCTTCTTGGGCATAAAATTCAGTCGAAACCTTGCTGTATGAAAACTACAAACAAACAATATCGCCTTTTCTCATGAAATCCAGTGTTCATCAGTCATCGAATTAATACCATCAACTTCCAAAACTATAGTTTTACATAATTTTACCACTATTAATTTCTTCAGATAAAATTGCAAAATTTCGAAAACTACTACTGTAGTAATTTCACTTTATTACATAGACAATTTTAACTCGTCTTACATGTAAATTGCTCGTACACACCAAGACGATAGATGTGAGTTTACACGACTTACACGAGTCTGTGACTCGTTTCAAAACTATTCGAGTGTGCTAAAACCAGACACAACAATTTTTCCCGCACGTTTGGAGGAGCTTCGCTGCATCTGGTTTTTGATTTACCACAAACACCTTGAATCAAACAAACACCATGCAGATTCATAAACTAACAATTCAAGTCATTGCATGTAACACAGATTTACAAGCTTGACTAAATTAGATTAAGGCATCTAAAAGTGTGAATAATAATATTCCCTAATGCCTAGTCATTATTTTCGCATGAAATTCCATCTTCATTAAACAGGAGCGTAAATATGGATATAATTACAAATAGCCCCATGGCAACTGAATGCAGTGATTAGGTGCAAAGTTGCAAAACATGTCTGATTAATCCTACTACGACTTCAGCTTACTCTTTGCTAGTTTGCTGCTATAATGTTCATAAGCATGTATTTTATGCATACAATTTCGAAGAACATATTGCATGCACTCAAAAGGTTTTTTTGGACTAAATAGAAATCGGATCAAATAATAATTTGCGTAATCCAAATTATTCATGAAACGACAAACCCCAGTTCGGTGTCTGAAAGCATGGCGAGAAATCCTACCTGATCAAAGGACACCGGAAGCTTCCTTTGTCTGGCCAGTGCTGATACTGTTTGGGAATCTGATCTGGCGTCGCTTTGGCAACCGCACAGTATCACAGGTACATCAGGACAGTGTTTTCTGACTTCCGGATACCACTGTAAGACAAAATTGGATGAGATATTTGCATTTCCTAGCACAATAAAAGTTGTAAACCTGCTGCTACAGGTCTGTCAGATTAACTCACCTTTTTAACAATATTATCTAACGAATCAGGCTGCCCTATGTGAAAGCAAAGCATGAAGACACGGGTATCCTGGTATGCCAGTGGACGAATTGTGTCGTAAGGAGAAAAACCTGAAAATAAAGAACGTATCATGTAATACTACTATTCAAGATAAAATGCTGATGTATTTCTACGTAGAACATTTGTAATGTAATGTTTGCCTCCAGTTTGAGGCAATGTCTTTGTGGCACTTCCAATGCTTGAGTCTGCATATATAAATACTCTTTCGTGCAAATGAAATGTCAGCATCTTAATTCTCTACGAATCTGCGACATCCAAGTCATATGTTCAGTTAAATATCGAGAACAGTTTGAGATTTAAAGCCGGTTATTACAGGTGAATACATACACATTCT
Organism: Cylindroiulus punctatus; assembly: GCA_034695085.1. Taxonomy (NCBI): domain Eukaryota; kingdom Metazoa; phylum Arthropoda; class Diplopoda; order Julida; family Julidae; genus Cylindroiulus; species Cylindroiulus punctatus. Next base: position 15,937 of record JAQFYZ010000063.1, read on the forward strand.
TCCGCTAATCCAAAAGAACTTAAAAACGAAATTCTGTACATCAGCAAAAGTGGGCCATGGAAGAAGCACATATTGCAAGCGCCTTTACATCATGTGATTGAGCTTAATTTATTCCACAACATCGCACTCTATTGGCATATTCAAGCAAGGGTGAGCAATCTGTCTCCTCCATCATCATCACGATGCGCAATTCAAACATCACTAAATAATGAAATGGTAATTATAATTATAGGTTAGGAGTCAAGGCGTCGCACGCGTTTATAACTCATTTGAACCATGATTTGGCAGTCAATAAGGATTAGTCGTGAAACACGTTTTGAATAATTAAAAGCATTTTTTTAATGAATAGCTTCCTATTTTTTCTTTGGGGCTCGGAGCGCACGAAATGCATTAAGTAGCAAACGAGCATATTTTGCCTTCGTGTTTTCAACAATCGATAAAACAACTGAAAATTAAGGCAGCAAAACTTTCCTCTTCTGCGTAGTAAAAAAGATGAAAGGGCCAATTTCCAAGGCAATAAGGTCATAGCACCCGAGCTTCGCACTGTGTTTCGCAAACTTACGCGAGCACGAGTATGCATTTAGGAAAAAATGAAACATCTTTGTTGGTTTTATGAACCCTTCCATAAAACGCCCTTTGTTTCTTTGTAGCAAATTGTAGGGAAAATAAAGAGTACAGCGATAATAATTTTTTTTGGCTTTAAGGGGATGATGATACTGCAGCCTAAAGCTTTTCCAAAATCCAATGTATTTGTGCACAAGGAAGAAGAAAGCAAAAAGCTAAAAGGTCCTTAACTCTATGGTACAGTGCACAAGGAAGCAGACATCAAAGGTTCCGAAAAAAAAAAATCAAAAATTACACTAGGTTTACATAGTCCAACCTGAAATTAGACTCCCACGGTCTATCTAACTTGGAATTAGCACCCGGGATGCCACGTGGTGAGGGGGAGTAGATTTACCCAAGTACAGAAACGTTATATTCAAAAGTGCACATTATCGTGCACAGCACGATAGGTGCAGCAAAAGTTACTTCATAAAACAGCAGCACGTACCTTCGAGGTGTGTATTCTAGTTTTTTAAAAAACGTATAACCCAAACTTTAGTAAAACAAAACTATCCTATGTAATTTCTGGTGTTGCTGCCCCTACCGCCAGGCAATCACTGCAAGCTTACGAGTCCAACTTATAAAATATGTAAAACAGCCCTTTTTATTCCGAATTTTCTACATTTAACGCACACGTGTACATCACAAAGTCTGCTGAAGCAGTAGAGCTGAAGTAAATAAAAGCTTGCTTCTGGAATGTGACATATGCTATAGCACAGTCAAACCTACTATAGGGACTCGATACATATTGCAGTGGACCGCTGCGGTTATGTTGCAGAAAGCCAATGCACATCATCATCATCATCGGGCCGACATTTTGTATTACACCACAACAGATGTCTCGCGAAAGATGGCGACTTATCCAACTAATAACCCAGAGTTGGTTGTGCCTTCCCCCTGTGGTTCGAGCCCCATTTTTCACCTAGTCTTAACGTGATTAAACCGAGTTGCGCCCATAAATAACGGATGTGGGTGGCTGACAGGATGACGACCCAATATCAACTTTATTATTATTAAAAAAAAACCGAAAATTTGGAAACACATACTGCAGGACCGAAGCCTGCCAAGAAGCCTTTGGAGACCATGGAGGGGCATGGCAGGAAGATCAAATTTCATAGCGAATCTCCAGACAGCCACAAAAGGGTATCTTGGAGCAGGCGTGCATTTCGATTTCCAATAGTTGCTCATGATAAATCATAAGTTGGTATTGCCGGTTGTGAGTAATGCCGAGTTAATCTGGAGTGGCGACCACCGGTGGGTGGCAAAATGAAAAACAATGATGTGAAACATAAATTGCGCAATTTTGGAGCGCGCATTGGGTGTGAGACGTTAGTGGGCCGAGAAACTTTAGGGTCCTTAGCTGCTGGGCACATTATGTCGTTAAAACAAAAATTTCGCCCCCCATAAATCGTGTTATTTATGGGGGAAGAAGGGCTGTTGTTCGGCTAGAAAGCAATAATGGCGGCGTTATACTAATCAAATAACGGGGCCTGCGAATTATGGCTTTCATAACACCTATAAAACGATCAAATACTAACTGCTGGCAATTTCGAGCAAGTACTGACCTCTGTCGCGAGAAGATGTAGGTCGCAAATGGGAAGAAATTATACCAATTTTGTATACCGCAAACTTTTGTAAGTATGAGATGCACCAAACGTTTTAGGCGAAATACATGTACATATGTGAAGTAGCGCCATCTAGGTTCAATATTTGACAGCTAGTTCCCGTTGAGGAGCTTAGTCAATCACGCTTTAAAAGTAACTTTTGTATTGAAAATTTACTTTCGGTTTTGGCAACCACAAAAGCAGGGGCAAAGTTTTGTACAAAAGTGTTGTCACAAAAGTTTTTTAAAACTTTCGTTTTTTGAAACTTTCGCAATATGATCAAACGTATACATGTACTAATTAAAGTTTCATCGATGAAGTGTCTTCATTTCAGTATGGTGTTTTGCCAATGTCACAGCATCCCATCTTCCTGAATTTACATCTTCCGAATTTTCGATCAGGCTCAATTGCGCGTCTACAGGGATGTCACAAAAATCTCGTTTTCAGCTTGCATTGCATGTTTGCTTGAAAAGCTCTGGCAAAAGTGGTGGATTGAGCGTTTCTGGCGCTGTTAACGCCAACAAAAGGCGCCGGCGCCGGGCGACATTATGCAAATTTGTTTGCCCTTCCCGGAAATGCTTCTTTTGTTTCCTCCGAATCCAGTTTTGTGTATCTTAAATGTTGGCCGTTAGCGCCCTAATGGCCGCTAATTCAGGGCAGACGTCCCATTTAGCTCGTTGCCAACTCGGGCCAATAAAGCGCGACGAGGGCGGTTTTGTCGCGTTCACCTCAGAGTAAACTTTCGCTTTAACGACCTAATTAATGGCTTGATTTATTTTCCAATTTATGGCGGCTCAATTAGGTTCTGGAAACCCGGACGCCCTTTTTACCTTCCCGTTCTGCACTGCGCCAACTGGTATGGCTGGATCTCCACACGGACATGTTACTTGTAGAACAAACAACAACACAAAAAAAAAAAAAAAAAAAAGCAGTGCACATTTATTTCTGTCATCAGAAAACAGCCTGTCCAATGTACCTTTAGTACGCAGAGTAAACAATATTTTTGCAATCAGAAAAAATGCCGCAAAAAGTCGTGCAATATGGCATGGCAACAAGATGGCGTTGAAGGTTGGTTCAAGTTCTAACACGTACATGTACATGTAATACCTCGGACAGCATTCTGGTATGGGGGAAAACCCGCCCACTTTCTTGCCATAAAGTCATCGTAAGCGCCCTAATTAGCTACAAAATCCTCGCGTTTATTAGCGCAATTTGCAAATGCGCACCACGTTGAACAGCACGCCTGGATTAAAATCAGCAATTTATATTCAATTAATCGATGTCGTTTAATTAACACGCGCAGCCTGGATGTTCAACCAGACGGCTAAATCTGGCAAAAAAGCTCGCTTTCATAAACTGCTTGTCGCATATTTGCGCAGAAATTAAGCGCCCGAGCAGGCCTTCCATCTCCGGAAAACATCTTTGAAAAGCAATCCTTCAGCTATGCTGGTACCTCCAGAAAGGAGCGCTTCCGGTACATAGAGCGAAAACCTCAATACAAGTTAACTTCCAAGACCTGCTGAAACATTCACAAACATAGTAAAAAAATTTTTAATTTAAAATGAAGGAATGAAATGGCGATGTCTTCTTCCAACATACATGTACATTAAATACATCATTGGAGCAGATTAGATCAATTCCACCCATGACCTATTGGGAGTGTGCAACGTCACTGGTGGCGCTGCAGTCAGCCACTGGTGGCGCTGCAGTCAGCCACTGTCATGGCCGCGAGAGTAGGATAAACGCCTCAAATACAATGAAAAGTTTTTCATTTTCCCCAAATAAACTCGTAAATGCAGGGTAATTATTATTTTAACGGTTTTGACTAACTATGTGGTACCCAATAATACTCTTTGCTGGTATTTAAAGCATTCCGTATTTATTTTTGGGCCACGAGATCTTCGCCATGTTATTTGATGAAAGTATCCTACTTTCATGGGAGCTTACTCGACTGCCACTAGATGGCGACCCTTTCGCTGCACACTCCCAATGATACGTTTACATGATACATCGTACATGTATCATGAAGTCCACTAGATGTATGTATTTAACTACACTGTACTTGGATGAAACATCTGATAACAATCAGAGAGCGCAATCTGCATGACGTGTATTTGACGCCATATGTTGTGCAAAAACAATGCATCATTGGACCCATCCATGACATACGGTATGTAAACCTACACGTATCATGCAGTTAACTACTTGGTTCCATCATCTGATCATAATCTGAAAGCCCAACCTGCATGAAGTTTGTTTGGGAGGAATATATTGTCCAAAAACAATGCATCATATGTCACGGTTGGGTCCAATGCTATACATGCATCATGCAGTTAACTGCTCTGTTCCATCATCTGATCACAATCTGAGAAGTTAGTTCGAGAGCCATATATTGTGCAAGAAAAAAGGCTGCACAAAGCTTGCTGTTTCACGAGGGAAAAGCACTCTGAAAAGCCTTGGGAAGCATGTGCGCAAAACCGACATTGTCATCTCCCAGAAATGGAAATGCAGCAGCGAAGAGCCGGGCCATTTCCAAATGTTAAAATAAGGAGATTATCATCAGACAGTTCCTCAGCTTCCCAGGCCGGCGATCGATCAGGGCTCGCAAAACGCAAACCGAAACAATTTCGGGCAGGAAACCGTCCCCAGAGTGCGCTTCGACAATGTCATTACTGGCGAATAAAAGAAGATGGGGAACGCTGACCACAAGAACCGAATGTGGGAATGTCCCCTCCGAGGGCATTACGCCAGATCAGGAAGATGGAAGCCAACATCTTCCGATGAAACATTCGAAACTGGCATTGGGAGGAAAGAAATACCAGATCCAATCAACTTATTTGAATGAAACATCGATATGCGAAATGCCTCGACATCAAGAAGGAAGGATTCCTACATTTTGGATCGCGAAAAATAAAAATGGAAAATAATTTTCAAACAGCGCTGAAAGCTGGTAGTTTCTTGCACTGTTCTCGAATTTAATACCAACTAAACATGCATTTGACTTAAGTCTTTCATTATCATCAAGCCAATGCAAGAATTTTTCAAACCAAACAATGGTTTTGTTATCTCATCCAACACTCATGCATCTAGAAGGGAAAGTCCAAGGGCAGGTCACTAGTGTGTATAAATACATATGCATAGTCTAGGGATATATGTATTTTTTAATTTTTTTCTCATTTTATTTGTATTGTAAATCTGTTTTATATATCAAAACATATTGCACATGTAACATGTATTTGGGTTAAACTACCCCCCACCACATGGCACCTCAGGTGCTGACAGTGGGAGTATTAAATTGAATTGAATTGAACCCACACATTTCAAATTCCCTGATTATTAGTTTATTTTTCAAACTGAGTTTTCATTCCCTGACATTTTCCTGTTTTCCAGGTTCTGCGGTCATCAATCTTTTTGGAAAAATAAAAGGGTTGTGCTATGCCCTGCTCCACCGTATATTAGGAAGTGGACGTCTTGCCTACAATGCAGAATGACAGTTAGGACAAGTGTCATTCTGCATACTAGACAAGTAGTTACAATTTATTTCGTGCACATTTTTAGCAGGACATAATTTGCAGAGAAACCATAAAAACTGTCATTGTCAATTTCGCTTTAACTTTCAGACTTAAAAACCATGTTCATTCAGGTTCAGCAAATTCCCACTTACACTGCATGCATCCCTTCAAGAGAGTACCAAACACTACCTTTTCTTTGGAATGTTGGACTCAATTCTTGAACTGACGACGTGCCAATTGGTCGTTAGTCGTAGCAGCACGTTCTCACGTTTGGCAAACGGAAGAGGCAGGTCACTACTAGCAATCCATCGAAGCAATGGCTTAATTAATTGTCAGGTGTTGACAATGCATCCCAAATGCCATTGGATTTTGCTCGGTTTTATGACAGAAGCTCGAAAAAAAAAAAAAAAAAATTCACAAAAAGGCATTTTCGTTTGGCTGCAACATTTTGGTCATTGCATCGCTGCCAGAGTGTGAGAAGGGTGTATTTTAGGTGTGAGTCAAACTCCTCTTTCGTTAAGAGCAATTGGAAAACACGGGAGGCGGATGGGGAAGTGTTTGCCAAATAGGTCTGCAGCACCAGACATATTTCAGTCATGATAAACCTAGATGATGGAGTGGCTGCGACAGCCCTAAAATTAGACAGCAACAGCCAGACATCGACTTTGCCCGTTCATCCCAACGCGATTACATAAAAAAATGTTACATCGTAAAACCCAGCCCAGTCAGTTTTCCACGAAACCAAAGTGGGGAAGTGGTTTCCGTTTCCGTTCTGCACGTACAGCCATCACGACCAGACGACAACAACGGCTATTGACTGCACCGATTAAGGTTGTTTAGAAACCCATCTCCAGGTTCCAGATGCCCACATTTTCATTTCTGGGAATAGTTAAATGATGCAGAGCTCTCATAGTGCTCGCATCTAATGGCATTGATACCAAGCTACAATTAACTTTCCCACATTTAAAATTAAAGAAACAGTAGATATCCATGGTATCCCCGTTGCAATTGCACGTTTGGTATACCACATGTCTAAGGTCTGTGTGTTTTTTTTTAGTTTGACAGATGGGGCTTCTAAAGAAAACAGTGATATTGCAAAAGTGCCATTTTTAGAAATTCTTTAGTTTGCTGCTGTTTGTTTATGCTGAAAAATGACGGTCTATTATCAGCCCCTATTATTAGACTTCCCATTTATTCCCTTCTGTTAATTAATCTAGGGGGTTTTTTTTTCTTCTAATTTTCAGGTCATGTTACCCGATATTTTTTCATTCAACAAATTTATTACTAACTAAACATCCAATTGGCTTACATAATCATCAAATAAATCCAGGGTATTTTTAATATGTACAATATGTACACATTTTGAGCAGGGCATGATGTATAGTATATCAAACATTTGTTTTGTTTAATAAATGGTTATGCATCTACCAGTAAAACCACAAACTGTATGCAGACTCAAGCATAAATTAATTTTCGCCATTTCATGTTTAATCCGTAATTGAATTTGTCATCGCCATTTTTTCATTAGCACACGTTGAATTTTTAGCTGACTCGAAATCTGGGACTCACCCTGTAACTGTCATAACTCACGAAGCCCTTTGTGCAAATAAAGGAAAATTGGCCATTACCAGCAATAATCTATTCGAGTCCATCCACGCAGTTAATAAATTCCTAATTATAAGTGAGATATTAAATATCACGACAGAAAAAAACGTGCCATAACACTGCTTAGCCCACAATTTATCACTGCTATCGATTGGCCATAATGTCAGCAATAACAAGCCGTATCCATATTTTCCCTGCCCACAATTACTGGACGCATTCTCAGTTTTTTATGAAGATTCAATAACCTAACTAATTGGATGCGTAACGCAATAACGGACGTCAACTAGGGGGAGTCTGCAGAACGTCCAATATATATTAATATATGCTGGATTTCCTGCAAGATCATTCATAGATTCCGAGCATGGTTAACCGGCAACCCCTGGATTACACAACGTCATCATTTCCAACAGCGATTAATGTATGGAACAAAGTCATTTCACGTTTCACGTAAGGGTAAACCGTGTCAAAACACGTCAAAATTGCCTTCAGTCTAGCCCTCTGTTCTGCCAAGTCATTAATTCAGCTGTTGAGACTCAATAAACTTTGTTACTAGAATAGGGATTAAAGAGTGAACATGTCAGATTACGAAGGTTCAATCCAAGTAACGATGATGAGTTAACTAATCCAAACTCAACCAGAAACACTGTTTACATGCACGTTTTGACTCTTCATAAAAATAAAGTTTGCCACGCATCGAGTCTGTTATAGATGTAAGTTTAAATAATTTGTCTCAAAAGTCTGTCACCAGGTGATGACATGTTACAACTCGCACAGAATCCTCAGCTGGAAAACAAGCAACACGGACTACATGTCATTACATGTGTGTGCGCAATTACATGTATCTGAGTTAGCTAAAACCAGACATGTACGTGCTCACCTCAGGTTAAGCATGGTTAAACTGTTTACATGCCACTGCATGCCAAGATCGGTATAACGGGCTTATATGAATGACTTACATTAACGTAACCTTGCTGATACAACGTGAAGTTCACATGTTGGAAATGGATGGATTTATGGAAGCAATGTTTAATCATCTAATTTCAATGCCATGATGGAAATGACGAAATGAAATGAGTTAATTGCGTTCGTCCTAACTACTAAACAATTTCATTCCTTTTGGTTAAACTTTCAATTTCGTAATTAAAATTGGAAATGGGCCTCAGTTCGTGTAACTTCTTTCAGACGCAAGTTTCTCGACTGCGTCCCTGGAAACGATGATATACGTAGCAAAACAGTCGTTTCAATTAGCCAAAGTGGCCACATTAAAACTGCGTACCCAGGCCCGAGCAAATTGACAAAAATTGCATGGAGATTGTGACCCAATTTCTCGAAGTGCACGCAATGAGACGCACGAAGCCCATTTGAAATGGTAATATTCCGTACTTTCCACCCATGCAGCCTATTATTACAGTAGCAGCCCTGCTCTTCTTTTCCCCCAAAACTTCCCTTTCGCGATTAACCTTTTTCCTACAACCCGTTCTAGCAATCGCATAATGGCAGTGGAATCAGGTTTGGAAATTCGGATGCCTGGAGGAGAACACGGTGCAAATAAAGTAGCAATGATTAATGATTAGCACTGGCAAGACCGAGCTCAATCCAGCCTTAATATGATGTCAGCAGCTTTAAAACTGGGCGAGGATTTGCATGTGTGAAAATTAATTACAATAAACAACAAAGGCGTCAGCGTGAAATTTCTCGAAGCAGCAACTCTCCAATCAAAAACGAGTCGCACACGTAAATTACACAAGCTCAATGTTTTCATTAGGTAATAATTATTGCCTGGTTTGAAGCAATCTAATCTCACGTCCACGTCAGGGTCAAGGAAAAAAGTGGACTACAAATCCGAAAAAACATTGCATGAAATTTTGTAACTCAGTTTGGTTTATTTCACTGTCAGAAGAGTAACATTTGCACGACGTTTCGGTAATCTTAAAACCTTCATCAGGTGCTAAAATCCAAAGGTTTGGATGTAATAAAAATTTTAAACAAAGAAAATGGCGTTAGCCCAAACAACATAAGTCAATGTTCAACGAACGAAAAACGAAATCCTTAGGATGTTTACAGGTTATCTATGTTAAAAATGGCATAAAACACATTAGATGACTACTACCTTAAAATCCAGGCACTGGATAACCTGTAAACATCCTTAGGATTTCGTTTTTCGTTCGTTGAACATTGCATCATGTTGCATGGGCTAACGCCATTTTCTTTGTTTAAACATTTTATTACATCCAAACCTTTGGATTTTAGCACCTGATGAAGGTTTTTTAAAAAAAAAACGAAACGTCGTGCAGATGTTACTCTTCTGACTGTGAAATAAAGCAAACTGAGTTCTATATGTCCAGTCACGGCCCGGAAAGATGTTATTTATTTCATTGCATGAAATTTTGTAATAGTATTTTTAAAGATTTAAACATTAAAAACAATTCATGACCAAGCAATTAATTCACGAGCTGCTAACAACTTACATACTTCCGTTCACTTAATCAGCCAGTGCTTCCCAAAAGTTTTTTTTAATTAGCCAAAAACCACTTGCCAGTAAGACCAGATATACCACGGAATATGCCCTGTTCTAAATTTTCACGAAACATACATGCGTGAATTTCGACCCTACTTGTCCCAGCTATCGCAGGGTAGGCATTTTTATGATGCTCGTTCTGTGTTTACCTTAATCTAACCTAACCTAATTTAAAAACAAACTTTCTGCTTTAGCTGCCCCTGACGTAAGGCAATCACTGCAAACCTACCCCAGTTTCCTTGCCTATAGGGCGCGTTTCATAATTGCGCTTGATTTCCAGCAAACTCTCATGATCTCGTCGTTTTGATAAAGAAAAGGGCTCTCCCCAATGCCATTAGTGGACGGAGCGATGAATCAAACCGTAATTCCTCTCAGCATTTTATAGGATTTTCAAAAAAAATCCCCCGACGAATGTCTCGCAATTTTATGGGCTCCCAGCTCAGCGGATCTGACGTTGATGCTTTTTTATCGGCCCTGCAATCGAACGTGGCCGCTGTTATTTAATTCGTGCCAATAAATAACGGCGAAATTAAGGTTGAGGCCCAATTAGGGGCCGTAAAGGCGCCTATTGGAAAGCCCTTGGAGCGCGACACACGACGCGCTAATGCGTCAGCCTTCTTACTTAGAAACACCTGAGTTAGCAGCAAATTGGCATTAATTAATGCGATAAATTACGCCATGGCCCATTATCCGAGCCGATGAAGTGCTAACGAAAATTCGGAGAAAAAGATGCCTCGTACCTCATCCGTTGATTATCATAATTAAAATGCGCCGAGGAGGTCAGATGGGATTACCAGATGCGAACTTGTTCGTAATGATGCGCCTTACTACCGAGATAAGAAGCTGTTTTAAAGTGGATGCTGCGAAGATGGCTGACGGCCATCTTGAACGAGGAAATCTTCGAGAACGAGCACTTGATCCCAGACGCAACAATAACGCATCCTTTCATTCGAATGCATGAACTTTGCACGGATTTGATTTGCAACGCTTTGATTATGAGTGTAACAAGAATTATTGGTCATTTTTTGCATTTTTACATTTTCGAATCCCGATCATGAAGAATGAATATAGTAAGCAGATGTGCTGCCATGGCAACGCGTGTCAATACTCGAATATCTGCTCTATATGGCAAATTAGAACAAGAAGTAAAAAAACAAACATCGTTTTCATCCTTGTTGAAGCTTGATTAGTTTGACTATTTTTGGTCTATCATTTTTTTTTGTTTACTGCTTTACTTAAAACTTTACACCGTGTAAACCGTAAGGTACAAATGCAGTTTTTGTGGGGTACAAATGTATATTTGCACCCCTTATATCATATATGTACCCAAAGGGATGAAATGATTCAAATATTTGTTCCTCAAGGTACAATATGAATGTCAAGGGTACACGTGCAATCAACACATGTACCCATAGGGTGTGTTATATAGTTTCAAAACATATGTACCCTTAAGGTTCAACATTTGTACTTTTTCCGTTTAGAGTGCATGTTGTACTTGCATTATATTACGTTAATTATTGCGTAACATTGTTTTCAGGTCATGCAGGTTCTAATTGAAATTGGAGCTAATAACATTGATACATCAATAAACTAGTTAATTGTTGTAAAATACCGATCGAGATACGATTTTACAACAAATAAGGTTTTATTGGCGGAAATCCTGAAAATCACTTCTGTGCATCTGCAAGTACAGCAATATTTGTTTGAGAGCAGGACTTCTGATATTCACTGATCTTAAACGACATTCCTGAAGCAGTTGTGGAGATCTTTGGTAATTTAGCACTGTTCTAACTTTCAATAGAGAGTCAATAAGTAGGACTATGGTTTGTACCAACCTGATGTGTCCCATATCGTGAAACTGATAAGTTTGTCCCCTATATCACAGCTGCTCGAGTGGCGTTGAAAACCGGTGGGTGTGTACGTCTAGAAATAAACAACAAACAAAAACAAGAATCAATTTTGGAAACCGGTATGTCGAGGCTAAGCCTAATCCGGTGATGGGACGAAGCGCGTGGCCAACTAAATCGTAATAATTACCCATTCACACAAACATGTCACCGTTTACTATCTTGTGAGCGAATCAAAAATAGCTCAAGACCGTTGGGAAGACAGCCGAGCTCCAAGACACAAAAGGCCAAGGGTAGTGACCGCGTTATTTCCGTTTAGTTCGCTTTTTACGAACTTGATCACTAAAAATAACTGCTTCCTTCTCCGTTGTCTAGAGCGAGACAATTGTCAGCTGCCATTCACCCAAAAATAAAACTGCTGATTTGAGAGTCTTAAAATTAACAGCCTTAGTTTAAGGCAACCCCGCAATGCAGAAAGGTATCATATGATTGCCTATTTTAAGGGCAACACAGCTCTCCAACTGGGGATAACGTGGAACTCCCAAAAATACCCAAAGACGTCTATGGGAGACCATAAACACAGGAATCAAATGATAAGATTACCACAATATGTCCTTTGCGCCACAGGCATTAAGTGGGTGATAACAATCAACTGCAGTATTCAATGACGGATTCGTTAATTGTTTGCGAAGTATAGATGTTGTTTTTACGAATCGACCTGAATCTTAAACAAATAAACCAATTCATGAATTGTGCAATTGGATCTTATCCACTTAATTCCAAACCGAGTAAAATATAAAACAAAGTTCTCCCAGAGATGAAACTTTCCATTTCCCAGACTACTCCAGTGTTTACAAAAATTCCCTGACCATTCTCCCTACTGAAAATACTAAACATATGGCAACAGACAACAAACAGAAAATAAAACGCAAATTGTAAAAAATGCGTTATTAATTTGCTGAATTGCTCTGACTTTCCATTTTCCCTGACTCTTCCAGACCTTAACAATTTTCGTGACAATTCCAGGTTTTCCAGATCTGGGAGAAACCTTCAAAAATAATGAAACTGACATATTATACTTATACAAGTCTCATCGTAAAAATGAAAAGAATCGACCAAAAATGAGGATATTGTATATTCATGAGCTGACCATTTATATGCATAGTAAACGAGTTATTTCTTATAATTTGGGGTTAGCAGAAAACAGTTTCCCCCAAATGTTTTCTCATGGATAAAATTGGCCGATCAAATGTTAGCCATACATATAATCAGATGAATTCATAAAAATCGATCAAGCGAACTATTTGAATAAGTCTTATATTCAATTTCACTAATGATTCGTTGATCAATTCAATGCGATTTGATTACAATACTATACGCTTGAAAGAACACCCGTTCTTGCTGCCATCAAATTTGACTTTCGTAGAAAAAACAGCTTAACTCAAAGACTATTGACGAACAAGCTTATTTAACAATCAGCGTTGTAATTCGTTTAGAAATTGCTCGAAAATCGGTTTTTCCCACGCGAGTTTAGAGTAAGATCAACCCCAAGAAACATGATCCAGTTTATTAGATTACATGCAAGTCGGTTGTAATTACATTAGCGGATTAAACGACTTGCATTTTATTTCAAAGGTTATTTAAGATTTTTTTGAAAAGGGGAAATTTTACGTCAAATCAAAGTTCAAATGGTCCTCGAAGCGTTAAATTTATTGCTCTCAAACTGTATTTGGTAATGAAATAGACTAATGGTAGTTTGCTTTCTAACAGTTCACAAGTGCACTACAGTGACTACACTGTTTAAAATCCTTCACCAGAGTAATACGCAAGCATGCAAGATTTTTATCATCATGTAAACAATTTAATAAAAAATATTCCAGTTTGCGAGGCAATTCATTTCATTTTACAGGGAGTAGTTTTGACACTTTCAACGCTACTTATATAATTTATTGAGAGCATGTGTATTCGAATTTTTGCACCAGCACCACTGTTTATATTTTTAGAGTAGGCCTACGGAAAAACGCGTACTTTGAACCATTTTCGTCTGTCTGGATGGTGGTGTTTTCAGTTTCTTTTAGCTATGAACAAAAAATGGCATAGGTCATACTTCAACTAATTTGCTAGCAACTGTAGTTGAAAAAAATGTTTACAAAACTTAGTTCAGGAATTTCTATTGCAGCTAATAAAGGTATCGAGCAAGTTTAGTCAAATTTCATTGCCAATTATGAAATGTGTACGGTTTTTTTGGACTAAAAAAGTAGGGCTGAATATTTATGGTTACAGTCATGTTAACTTTAGATTTCGATAAAAACGCAAATTTGAACATTGAGGAAAATAAATTGATTTGCATTCATTTGTAGGGCCTACTCATGACTTCACAAATATCATTTATTTAGCAATCCCAAGGAACGTAAGTTTAGTCTTTTATTTATATACTATTTAAGTTACTTGCCAAAACATGAATTTCACATTGTCCTATTTTGTACTTTATCCATCACTTTGGTCCTGCTAGCCTCGAGCATTACAGCTTGTTGGCATACGAACAAATGCAATTTCATGCCAGAAACAGTCATATGCCCATTTCTAAATTGGCTTGACAAATAATGTACTTATTATTGAGAAAAGCAATGGAGGATGTAATGATGCCCTTCAGTCGTATCACATCAGACACGCCATGAATGGCAAGCACTAGCCGAACCAGGATGTACAAATACATTTTACAGAGGCAGTCGAGCATAATCTTCAGACTTGAAATTTGCATGGCATAGAAACGCCTTTGTTGACTTTGCATTTACAGTGTGCATTACTCAAATGAAGGAATATTTAGGCTATCTGCGCTCGGTTTCTTCAAAAACACGATTAAGTTGAGGCGCCATGGAACACAACCAACATTATGTTATCAGAGTTGCCTTTTTGAAAGTGCCAAAAATATTAATACCTTTATCTAGCATCCAATATTGGACATAAGACTACACATATTTCTCGCCCAATGTTCACGAGCATGTTTAACAATCTCAACTCATTCCAGCCATCAGTTATCAGATTCATATTGCACCATGTTTACATGCAGCCTTTAGGACACTTTCATCTAAGCAAGTCATGCATGCAGCATGCAATCCTGCTTTACTTCACTTGAGAATACTATTTGAGAATTACAGTAAATTTAATCTGCATTAGCATCACCTGAACCTGAACCTCATTAGCTGGTGAAATAAGGTCGCTTTCACGTTTAAATATTTGCACACACACACAAACGACCAAAATGCACATGACTGCAACAGGTGTTTTCCTCGCGCTGCTATCTCTTTGGCAATATGGTTTAATTGCTGATGAAGTTTAATGGAACATAGTGCAACAGCCCACAATCCTCGTGCAAGAAAAGTCATATTCAGCATCGAATTTTATCTTCAAAGTATGTTGCAAAAAACGCGTTCCCAGACGGCGATAATTAATTGGATTTCGTTTCTACTTTGTAGCCAAACAATGTTATCATTCGCAATTATTGCATTTGCCATCGATTTGCATTCTTCGACAGTACGCAGCGGATGCGCCGCAATTATGCAAATGTTAACAAGATATAGAAACTGGCGTAATGCTGCCATAAATTACGTTCATGAAGGGAGCGCGTTTAATTGTTTCGCAGTATTTCAGGCATCAATAATAGATTGCCAAAGACAATTAAAAAGAGAAGTTCGCTCAATTCATGTGTGATAATCGGGCCATATTTGTTCCCCTACGTTGGCGCTGTTTCCATTGCGAGAACGAAACAAATGAGATGAGTCTTCAAAGTCATTAAATTTACGCAATTAATTTAGGCTACGTTCATGATATGCGAGTAATGATGAGTAAACAAATTGCAACTTTGGGACCAGTCAACTCGGTGCGAAATACAGTACGTGAATTTCAATAAGATGCTCTTGTGCTTCTGGCATACATGATAGAGTTGAGCACTAATTCAATTATAGGTATGCGAAGTTTAGAACAGGCTGATCCCTATGAGAAATTGGTTAATGAAGGTACTGATCTCCATTGACATTACACTTGCAGAAATGGCCATTACGTGAATTAAATTTGCGCCAATATTTGGAAAATGAAGCGTGAAATACTGCACATGTACAACCGATGAATTCTTTGGTTGGCTTCATTAGTTGTGCTAAAATAATGGGATCAATAATTTTCCCCTTAAATAGTTGTTAGGATCGCCAAATCACTAATCTCCCTCACTTCTAAATCCACTAAATCTCTAGACGAAAACTTCATTTGTAAAGTATACATGTATTTCTATGGAAATTTAGGAAGATAGGGTAAACCTATTTAACCTTTACTTGACTCGAGTACTGTTTGAGAATCAGCATACCAAAGATGGACAGACATGTAAACAATTTAAACAGGCTTAACGTGAGATGAGCACGTGACTTCCTGTTCCCTATGTCACTAAGATCATGCGCCATTGCAAACGAATGGGGTAAACGATGTATTTGGTTTATGCACACTTTTTTATGAAGCAGATCATTTTGTGTGCGTGAAACATATCATCACCATGAAACAGGTAGTTTTACTTAACTTGCATGAAGAGAACGTGACGAAATTAAAATTTTATTGGAACTTATCCGAAATACAAAATAACTTTTTCATAAATTTCAATTTAATATACTGTAGTTATCCGGAACCGTTAATGCTAATGTTTTTCTTTACAATGCCAGACAAGGACAAGGTATTTTCCAACAGGAAACAAATTCCAATCACACAGAGACTGTTTTTCAAACAAACTGAAGACGTTTCCTATCAATTTCAATAGCAACATAATCTTTTAAATATTAAATCCAGACATGCAGACATTGATAGCACTGTTTACCTAGGCAACGAGATACGGCATTCCTACAGGAGATCTTATTTGAAAAGGTACTGTTGCAGAAAAAAAACGTAACCCAACACTGCACACAAGGGTCTAATATGCGTGACATGTAAGGCCAGCTCGCATTGTGGATGATCCCCAATCTGTTTACTGAAACAAATTCCTGGGTGACATCTCCATCAAGGTTTGAGGCCTGCACAATCGCATACATAAAGGGAGAAAGACGCAAACTGTAGATTTACGTCCATTCACTATCACACGTCCAAAGTACAGATAAAACGCTTAAAATATTTGTGCCAAAGAATTGGCTCCCCATCCCTCGCCTATCTGAAGGGAAATTTTAAACTCAACCTCCTTGGAAAAAACCACATTCTCACCCAAACGCCCGGCAGTATCTCGTATTACTAATTCAGAAACGCACATGTACAATGTATACAATCATCAAGCAAACCTTGAAAAAGATACGGGTAATCGCAAGATGCGCAATATACCGGTACAATGAAATTTAATTCCAAAATCACTGAATTCGTAAATTGCAATCCAACCAATGAAATTCCATCATCAACCTTCAATTTCTGCTCACGAAGCAGAATTTTTTTAAAAAAAACTGCAAACATAAAATTGACTTACAGCACGCAATTCTTCAGAAACTATAATTGGGAAAAACGACGATATTTAGTTTCCCAATCACGTTTTCGTTAATTTACCAGACCACTATTCCTGCATCATGTTAAAGTCACCTGAACTTATCGTATGACATCATGCCCCAGAAAATTCGTAAAAGATGCATATACAGCTAGTAGAATAATAACTGTAAATTTCATGAAGTGGACACCGTGGGCATGCATGACCATTTATCACATTTAGCTACATGTATAAAGTATAACCTACATGTTCATCATCCTACCTTTAATAAAACAATTTGTACACAATTGTACAAGGACAGTTTTTCCTCAAAACTGATTGTCACTCACAATTTGAATGGGATTTTTAAAAATTTCCATAAATTTGTAACTCAACTGTAGAAACCAGTGGTTTTTCAAAAAAAGACATACATTAGACAAAACAAGTTACCTGGAGAAACAGTATATACATGTAGGTAGCTGCTTTATTTTATTTTTGTAAAGAATATGCTCATAAAATGAAACTAAATTAGCCTAAGTAAGGT
The DNA here is from genome assembly GCA_034695085.1 of Cylindroiulus punctatus. Lineage (NCBI taxonomy): Eukaryota > Metazoa > Arthropoda > Diplopoda > Julida > Julidae > Cylindroiulus > Cylindroiulus punctatus. Next base: position 33,649 of record JAQFYZ010000063.1, read on the forward strand.
ATATGCATGTAGCCTACTGTACTTTTATTACTCAGCAGGTTTTATCTGAAGCTGCAGATTATATGTGACCTACCATATAGCGTTTTATGCACGGAGTACGAAAAAGATCCAAAGACCTGTTTTCACGAGCAAATCTACAAAAATCGCGTCTTGCAGAGGTTTATTTCGTGTTTCAAAAAAGGTCCGAGCTACAGCGGTACGGGTACCGAGCTTCACCATATAAGAATAATTTGACCTCCATATGGTGTGATTAATAAAAACAGCCATGACTTATAGCGGCGCCAAAATAGTGAGATGACATCATTTCACGAAAATGTAAAACAAGATTAAGCAGTCTCCATGCACTTCAAATGCCTGGTTACAAAAAGCAGATCCCAGTATTGCGTTAATCCCGAAATAAAACCAGATGATGTCAAATAGGCTACTGTGTGTCCATGATCCCATTTTGGCATGGTTTCATTCATCAGCTTCCATCATGCTTGCACAGTATTTGGCTAATCTGATGAAGATTGTCGCTAGCTGCAATTTTCACAAAGTGATGTCACTTCCATCGATTTTTCCTTAATTCCTTGAAAAATTTTGCGGTTGTCATTACTAATAAGCATTAAGCACACGCATCTACCTAGTCCACATTTGGAAGACAATAGGGGAGGACATAATTTTCTACATGTATCAGGAAATCCTACATAAATTCGACTAAAGGCGTTGTCAGCGTGAAACTCGTCATCGAGCCAACATTTGATCTAAAAACGAGATTTTTTCAAAGAGTAAAAATTCTAAATTGCAACTGATGAGAAACCATGTAAGTATAACAACTATTTTAGCACTAAGTATGAAACAATTTAGAAACATCACAAATATAGTTTGTTAGTAATACCGTTGCAAGTAATGTTTATGCGATGAAAGGTAAAAAGTTTCATAATACCAACATTATTAACGAAATATCTGATGATTTGTTATTGCTAAACAACATAGGAGAGCTTAAAAAGAATTTCATCTCCTAAAGTAAATGTCGTATTTCCATGGATGCTGCTCAATTCTGTTACTACTTTGTATTCGCTTAAATTATTCTGATTTCTACAGTATTAAATTTCATACATGTACCTTTGTTTAAATCAATGCAAACCATCTTTATCTGTGGCTGGGAGTATCAATTACTTATAAAATCACTTGACACAGCCAATTTCTTGTATCAAATCGCACGACGATTTTATAAGTAAATGTACCTTTGTTGTAAGTATCGGCACATACCTGTACATATTACAAGTTAAATTATCAACTTCGGGTCATTCGTTTCAGAGAATAAACTATATTTCTGATTCTACAGGACAAGGCTACCACCAAGGATGTGCAGTCATAATTTTGATCAGAACATGCTTTTGGACATCCACTACTGATCACCACTGGATGAAAAACGTACTTTATGTGATTTACGCTTAGAAAGAGCCCTCGGGCTAGATATTGACATCCAAATCCATCAACAAGATCATTCTTTGAAAAATTTATTGCACGTTTCCTTAAATGCAATATGATCCACTTCCACAGGCTGATGCTCAGCTGAGCTTCCCAATTTTATTTATGAAATTCGACTCCATGAGCGACGTAAGTAATGAGCTTTCACCAGCTATTTCTTAATCAATTTGTTTAATGATTGTAAGCTGGGTCGACCGGTTTGCCATTTCTGGAAGCCTCAAATCACTCGCATTTAGATTTGCAAGACGTTAAGCAAGACCAGTTACCCAAGCGTGTCTTCGGTTGCGTCAACCACTCAACTCAAATTTCAAATTGAATTTTGTGCCACAGACTGCTTTTGCCTTGGGTGTTTGGACGTGAACTATGATTGAAAAACGAAATACAGTACATCTGCATGCACCTTGTTTTGCTTTCTGTTGAAAAGTACGTACAATGTATACTTTGAACACGTTCTATGGATAACTCGCGAGATCTTGCAGCCATATGGCTCTAGGCATAGCACACAAACAAAACACTTTATGGCAGGCTAATCACCATTTCAAGTGGTAATTCGGGTGCTTAAAAACAGTGGGTGACGAAATCACCTTAATTGTTAAATGGCACTAAATGTGTTTGTTTATCAAGTTTATTCCCACCAGGGGTTGAAAGCCTCACATCCCGCGTGCAAGGCACAATAAGCTAGTGTTAGCAGGTCATCATTAAGTAAAGAACAGACGCTGAAGGTCAAGAGTATAAAAATAAAAGCTAACTTTTACGACAACAAACTTTCCAATTTGGTCTGTCATGCATGATAGGTCTATTAAAAAGTGTCCATTTAAAAGAAAACTTCATGTCTTTGCTTGATGAGAACATTCAGTGCAGTGCTTTCAGATCCAAAACCATATCATAAAATCGTTTTTACCCAACACAGGTAAAATATTCGTAATATGATCAGCAAAAATGATTTGAACAACTTGTTATGTTTTCATTAAATGGAAAATACATGTAAATACTTGGTAGACAGTTTTCTATAGAGTATACATGTACTCATTGATGACTTCTTCACGACACTAATCTGTTACACATGTCGGGCGTGTATCATTACCCAACTAAAACCAACGCTTACCCAAATTTGGTAATTTACCCAGGTTTGGAAAGTAGGCAACAGTGATAAGCATGGCCCCCACAGGGAGGAGGGTGGTATTACATACAGTAGTTTCTAGCGGCCTGGACCTGTAGGTATGGGATCCGCTTCAGGATGTAGGGGGAACATGGTGGTATGTGGTCTTGGCCTCTGACGTCATGATAAGGGGCCTGACATGCTCTCCTCCCAGTCGACCTTAATACCTTTCCACAAAAAGGGGCAAATCGGTTATTTTGGTCAGGTATGAACAAGGGGCAAATTGCTGCATGACTCACCCGACCCATTTGGCACCCAGGGGGGCATGTGCAACAGGCATGTTAAAGGTTAATAAAGCACCTGACTCACTCAGCTGAGCAACTCTGGGCCTGTTTGAACAAGGTCAGCTCATGTGGCCGAAAATACACGTACATGTAGTAGGGTTTGCCAAATAGTAGGGATGGATGTTTTTTAGAAAACAAGCCGTAGTCCCATGCATGGATTTCGTGTCCAGACTTGACTAGAAATTTGGGATCTGTTCTACAATTTGACCACCACGACATTTTATTGATTTTCCATCATAAACACTGCGCTAAACGTGACATTTAACAAACTGAATAAACCTAACCTATAACCATTTGAAATAAGTAATGAAAGAGATCAGCGCTGAAACAAACACAAACCACTATTGATGCGATACATAAAAAACACGATTGCATTAAATGTCGTAAAAGGTGTCGTGGTGGTCAAATTGTAGAAAAGCTCCGAAATTTGTTTGCAGATGCAAACTATGCAAAGCTGTCTTATGTAGGACTATAACTACACTAGCCATGTATGAGGCAAAAAGTGAGCTACACGCCACATAAGCCCACAACTTCATTTAAGGCTGTTTTCAGTGAATTTACATGTACATGTACAGTATGTTCGACAACAGCCTTAATATTTCCACTCAGGCCTCACGTTATTACGCCAGCCAAGTAGGCACAGGTCCAGGTTATCAAATATGGCGCCCACACGTTACGCCATTTGGAAGTTTAAGTTCCTGCATTGCGGTCTGTTATGCAGAATTAAAAATGATAAAATTGGAGGCGGTCGAATCAAGGTTATGTTCCTCACGAATAACGCAGCATTTTACCTTCTGAGGCAACTGCCGCTTTCCGGATACAATGCGGCGTAAATTGCCTTAATACTCGATTAATTGCGGCTCGGATCACGTTGTTGTCATTAGCAATGACGAATGAATTTCCTACGACTAATATGAAAATGGTAACTTTGGCAGAGAATGTAAACCAGTTTTGCAGCCATGACGAAACGGCTTGATTTAGGATCAAAACAACAGGTGTTTTTATTGGAAGTACACCCAGTTTATGCTCGGCATGATAGGCCAATTAAATTTCGTTGAATAAGTGTTTAGAAATTACACGTGACGGCAGAGTTTTCCACTATGAAACTTGCATTGGGAACTGCATGGCGTGCAGCCTGATTAGGGGGTTTGGTGGTTGCACGACTGTGTTACGCAACATTTGGCGCAACAACAAAAACGAAAAAAGGGACGAAAACTGCTGATAATATGGCAACTTGGCTGACATCCGTTCAATCTGAGTGATAACTTGATAACTGTTAATCTAAACAGATAAGGCAGAAGCCTGCCATGTAGAAACCCGTTAAAGTGCTATTTAAAATGTACATGATGATGTCACGCACACACTCGTTGATGACTTAATATAAGCTTACAGTAGTTGAAATGCAATTTTTGTTTTTTCTGGTCACATTCTTAAAGTTAAAAAAGTCAGACGAATTTTATCTCTCAACAGGCATGGGGTTGCATCTTGCATGTACGTCAATCAAAATGTAAAAAATATGCGAACGAATTTAATTCATGTCACTGCAATTAAGCTATTTTTGTTTTCTACCCTGGCTTGATATGTTCAGCATGCGTGATAACAACTTCGATTAGAGCTTCCAAAACCTGGGTAAATTGCCCAAAATTGGGCAAAGTGGTTTTTCGTTGGAGACTGACACACCTAAGAATAAACATTACATGTGCAATACGCAAAAAGTGCAGAATACATGTACATGTACATACAGTGCACTTTGAAGAAAGTCATTAGTCAGTGTGCTTCGATGCTCTAAAACAATCTTGCAAAATATTTACAGTAGGTTTAAATCATATTTGCTGATATAATGAAATTTCACCTGAATTGGGTGAAAATGACGTTGGGCATGAGGTGGATGATAACGTTTGGAAAGCACTGGAGTCTGCACAAGCTGTTAAATGTCTTCTCGTTAATGTGAAGTTGATGACACCATACAGTATAAAATGCAGATTTTTTTCTTCCAAGTTTTTCTGTTCATTTCAACACATTCTCCAACTGAATAACTCGTCGTGTTTAATCGTGCATCTTGCATGCCTATCAATCAAACCCCGAGAAAAATCATCTACTGCAAAATTCAATCTATTCATTTCAACGCAATTTGTGCATTTTTGCCTCTTGATACGTGAATCTGTACATGTATGTCAATAATTCCAGCTCGAATACAGCCACTCTAGCTGTTCGAAGCGCATCTAAAATCCCCAAAATCCCCAACAAAACCAGAACGACTATTTAGAGAGCGCAAATTGAAAACTTAACGTCCCTTTATCTGGCTGGCGAACAAATCTCGAAAATAAACCATTCTTAATTGCGAAAAAGCAACGCAGAGGAAACCGCACCACGTTTTGTGCAAAATACACCTGGGGTGAATTAAAAACTGCGAATGAAACATTGCGGAGAAGCTCAGCCAGCAATGCTAAAAGCATTTCTTGCTTCGCTAATTTTCATTTGGCGTGCATTATGCCACACCCTCCACTTCTTCATTCATCCTCCCAGTATTCCCTATTCGTGCATTTCTGCCATTCCATAAAAAAAAATTGACGGAAGCCTTCGTGGGGCGCCTGATGTCATAATTTTTTTCTGCGGCTCGTATTGAAGTCTTGGCAAGGGTTCCAACACCTTTATAGATATGTATACATTTGTGTGCAACTATACACATAGTGGCCTCCTTAAAGGCTACTGCACTTTTGCTTATCTGCAGTCATTCCAAGTCTATCCCAAAGGCTGCTCAGCACCGGATCATGGAAAAGGATCACACACGCGCATTTCCGGTGTTGATGCAGGTGAATTCTGGATAATGTCTCTGAAAACATCTCCCCCACCCTTCCTGTGTTATCAATTCGTACGCAGCTGAAATTGGGCTACGTAAAATCGCGCTGGAAAAATTAAGTCATGCCTCATCGAATGGTGTCCATAACTTTTCCATACTTTGCTGAATAAAAGGTTCACCAGAACAGTTTGCATCAGGTATCGAAACAGATTACTGTGTGGGTGAGTGTCATCTTCGTTTGCTCAAACGAGTTGTGACGTCAGGCGTTCAAGCCCTAAAAATAACTTATAGTGACTATGTGAGGCACGATTATTTTGGATTAAACTACTCTGACATCACATGTTGGGTCTAAAAGTACCATAGCTGAGATGACTCAACACTGGCACGCCAACCAAAAAACATGTCGATATGACACAACATTTTAGGTTACTTAAAATTACGTCGTCCCAACCAAAAACAACGTCATTTACTGGTTATTTAAAAATCAAACGTTAATATAGGGAAGTTCAAGCGTACATGTACAGGTGTAGTTGTTACCATTTGGGGGAGGTGAGACATCCAAATGATGACACATGATGACGGAGTGAGCCGGGTGGCCAAATGATAATGTTATCATTGATGTTTTATAAAACATAATGGGTAGAAATCCATTATATGTCATCCAGTTCATATGAAAATGTGCATTTACAGTATTTATAATTAATTGATCAACACATTTTGATAAAAATGGTGGTGTATGACCATACCTGAATGGGAGCATATGAGGAGCATACGATGATGTATGCTGACATGTTGAGTCTTGCAAGTCAGAAATGTGATGACATAATATTTGAACGCCCCCTAACGAATGCACGTCAGCTATTGGTCGTTTTTGCAATAAATGTCGGCAAAAATGTCATATTTCTGTCGGCAAATCTTATAAAATGATGTCAGCAAACCACGGGCACATTATGAGCGCACTGTGAATTTCAAAATAAGATTGCGAAACCACGGCAAGGCGGCGAACTTGAGATTGGGTGGGCCGGTACATGAGATTACGTTTTTCTCCTACCACCCCCTCCCTTCCCCCAGCAGCATTTTAATTCAATTAGGGGCTGTTAGGATCTCGCACATGGCCCGCAATTTCGGCTGCGAATGATATAAAAACCAAGCGCCAAGACGGATTAATGGCGAAATTTGAAAATTTTCTCACTACACGTACTGTATTTGCCAACAGGCTACTATTTTTAAACGGCTCCAATCCTATTCGGCGGCTTGAATGTCAAAACCCCCATGTGGAAAATGTCTCCTGTGAACCTTCCTCGGTGCCTGGCTTTTATGCGAGAAATACTACGTGGGAAATTTAGGGTTAAAAAATTCTTCTCCAAGAAGACAAAACCAAACAGGCCATAGGCGTGCGAACGCAAAATTAGCTTTCAGCAATTAACCTGGCTAGAAAAAACCTCCATTCATCCCCTTTCGAATGTGTACTCTCCAATTACGTTTAATGCACTTAATGAACCTGGCAGCAAACCGGCCATTATATCAGCAGCGATCGCTTAATTACCAAACTGATGAACTGATCGACCTGGTAGTTGAGGGAGGTGCCCGCCCTACAATCCAAACAGTAAAGTTCATCCCTGTCGATCCAGTTGTAGCAGCTGGGTCGACGTTATCTCGAGTTATGGGCTTCGGATTTGCATCGTTGAGCCTGACCATGCGTGACGTCACCGAGTCTTCCTACTTCCCTGCTCATGCAAGTGACAAATTTCAGTTTGAAGTGGTAAACGCCTAAATGATAATTTGGGCTTGTGGATTGCATCCCAAAACCACCGACAGTAGGTGCACGAGTTGGGGACAGTAGGGCGAGTAGCTGAGTTGACCTCAAATCTACCACAGATTTGTCGAAAGAAAATAAGACGTGAGATTTCGCAGCATTTGCAGCCATCACAACGTTGCTTTATCAATGCTTGCAGGGGACATTCTGTTTTTATGTCGCCAGGTTTCACGCCACTATTAGAGGTGAAAATGAGTCGCAAACACGGGTGAAGGGGGCGGGACAGCGCGGGGGGTTGGGGGCAAAAAAAGTTATCCCACAGCTTTCAATCTGGAGATAAAACCCTGTACAAACACTGCTCGAACGCCTACGAAAGTACAAACAAGAGAGGAAAACAGCGTGGTCTCTATTAGGCCTACACGAATTCTTTAGAAACCACACCGAGAGTCAACACTACGCATGGATGGAGTAGATGGGGGTGCATTCCGAGCTTATGCTCTACAGCTACAGGGTGCTTCGAAAATACACGAAGGTGTGCAATTCAATTCAATACACCCACAGTCAGCATCCCATGTTATCCAAATGCAAGAATGTGGCAATAAAAAGGACTCAATACTCGACCTGCTGCAGCAGCTGCTCGCGAAACGACCTAATTTCTCCAATATCGAACCTAGAAACAGTATTTACATGCATGGAATTTGCACCCATTATCACCATACCCAAAAGAGACGTTCTGCACAATTGAACCACGTTTATTTGAATGGTCTCGCTAATCTGCGGCGGTTGTCTGTCGAAAACGACAGAGGTCATTAAAAATAAATACAATTGTGGAGTCTTTTCTGGCTTTGAGCTGAAACTTACTGTTCACTTTTGGAAACGCTTTTGTACAAGTTCAGACACGTTCAAACGCCAATGATGCATCGCACATTTTTGTTGTTCAAGCTTGCCTTACCGTTCACTAGTCAGGGTTGTTCGTTCGACAATCTATTCAAGATCACAGCTGACATTGCATTTTCAATGGCAGGTCACGAATCTTAGCGTAAACACGTAAACAATCCAGAAATTTCACCGCGTTCTAAAAACGGACTACTGTCGCACCCGGTACGGTCGGGCAGCGTTCGGCAATGCAGTTCTCGCTCCGGTCCGCAACGGGCACCGCGGGGCCCGAGCGACGAGAAACTGCATTGCCGAATTCGCGCTCGGAAATCCGCAGTTCCATGCGGCGCAAACTTGAGCCTGTACTCACCTCCAAGAAGGCGTCGCTGAGAAAGCGGTGAATTAGCGCCGTTTTGCCGCACTTGCTGTCCCCCACCAGCGTGATCTTGTATTCCAACGTGTTACAGCAGCTATCCAACGCGTTGTCCATCTCCTCACGAGTCCATGCACATAATGAGGAGGAGGACGGAGTCCCTACGGTGTCGCCACCGTCGCGTGCAGCACCCTGCCGAAAATGACTGAGAGAAAGGCAAAAGAGCCGAGAGCGGTACGTGTGCCTCGGTGTGAAAGGTTCGAGCAGTGATTCGAGTCTGCACCCAGACCAGCTGCTCGTACCAGTTGCCAAGGGCAACAGGCAGCAAGGTCGACGCCGGTGACGTCACAGAGACGCACATGTGTGCGGACCCGATGGGTGTCAGTCACCTTTCCTGTAAACGGCTGGTTATCGAAACTGCTGTTAGTTAATCGAAAAAAAGTTGGACTCAACGAACCTACAGTATCATTTCGATTCGATTTTCTCTGGTTTTTTAGTTATCAATCCTGAAATCCAACTTGCGGAATCTCAACTTGCTCGATTTTTAAAAAATTGTTACCCATACTTTCTGTCGGGATGCTTATACAGTGTAAGTGTTTGTATCAAACCCAATCAATTCCCTTTCCCATACGAGGAATAAAATTTATTATTATTATTATTATTATCGTTAACTTCAAATTTCATTTTGAGTTTCTTTTTTTTCTTTTGACACGCTCAGGTTATCATGCAATAAAAGTTACTTGTGTTCAAAGAATGCAGTGTGAATTGAAGGGGCTGTGATAGAACACGATTACCAAAATCATACAGTACGTATCTTTTGTTAATCTGGAGCTGATGCAAGCTCGTTGTAAATTTTGAACATTTTCAGATGGAATATTACACCATTAATTTATTCTGAAATTTTAGAGTTGCATTAACGATGGTGGTGTGAGAAATTCGGAGATTTTTCTAACCTGAAAAGATGCTGAAGTTGCCCTTTATTATCATTATTTGTTTATTATTCACCAGGTATAACAAACTTCAAATTATGTAAATTTTCTTTTGACACACTCAGGTTATCCATGCAATAAAAGTTACAGTACTTGTGTTCAAAGAATGCAGTGTGAATTGGGCTGTGTATAGAAAACGATTACCAAAATCATACAGTATCTTTTGAGAAACTAGAACTGATGCAAGCTCGTTGCAAATTTTGAACATTTTCAGATGCAGTATTACACCACTAATTTATTCTGAAATTTTAGAGTTGCTTTAACGATGGTGGAGTGAGAAATTCGGAGATTTTTCTAACCTGAAAAGATGCTGAAGTTGCCCTTTATTATTATTATTTGTTTATTATCCACCAGGTAATATCAAAATTCAAATTATGTAAATCAAAATTATATTGAAGTAACATCAGATTCTATGGCCCAGTCGTATAATGTCTCCATTATTTTCGACACCCCTTATTATTTTACTGAAATCGCATACACATAGTAATGTGGGAATTAAGTCCATGTTTTCTAAACTCTGCAATTACATGTATACTGGTGCTCACATTGCCAGACAAAAACACTCGTGAGTGGACGTTATAGGAAGGTTTCGCTGTTTTAGGGAAAATCGCTCGTGCCATACAAATAAAAATCGAACATCTGAACTATCTGACGCCCACCAAAATTAGTGATATTTACCACAGGTTCCGGTATGCTATAGTTATGTTTGACTACCGGTATTTTTAGAGCAGGTATAGGATTTATGGTCGCCTTAAAGAATCACTGCCCTCGCCCATAAACAATGGAACTTAAAATTCCGAAGCCTCCACTTGAGCGGTTATGCGCCATAGAGTAATTACCATGCGGGTAATGCTTAAAATTCCAACCTTATCATTAATTCTTTTTTTGTGTGTGTGGCAAATTCGCTCCAAGCGAGCCTTACCATTCTTTAATTGCTCCATAATTAATTGCTAGCTTTTTTGATTTCAAGTGTGCACTCAAAATTGCAATGAGTTTACAAGGTTTTTTAAAATTAAGATTGGGGACGCATATACTGGAAAAGGCATAAGTACAATAATTCTGCCTCCTCATAACATGCTGACAAATCATTAAACGCCATGACTCTGGAAATATACAATTGTACAATTGTGCGGCATTAAATGCAGATAGATCATGATGTGAACATGCCATTCTTTTTAAATGCATGATTTCGAGCTTTCTGGGTACCACATAGTCGCTTATACACTGTACATGTACAAATGAACCCAAAATTTGGGGGTTTGAAACGCCCTACTTTTATCGCTGATAATTATCAGTTGCATAATTGCACGGTTTAATCTGCATAATTTGTATATTACAAATACAAAGGGCGTTGCATAATTCATGTTCGGCAATCAACCGGGCAGTCTATGTGAACATACCGGTACTGTGGTTAGGAGGTGTGAGTGGGAACGCGTTATGGTTTTAGGTGGAAAACAAAATTATACGGACAAAAGTGAATACCATCAAATGCACTAACAATGTAGTAGGGCGACTTAATTTGCATAACTGCCAGACAACGGCTTTGACAACCATTTTTGGTCTAAAATAAACCATACGAATTTGATTTCACTACGTTTACATGTAGACTTTCAATTATGTCTGTAAGTAAATCTTCGACCGTGTGGGGTTTCTTAGAGCTTAGAAGTAAATCTTGCACGTAAATCTTTTTACCTACCTTGACTTGACTTGAGCAAATTACTGTCAAATCAAGGTAGGTAAAACAGGTTTAAATGCATGCATTACTTACTTATAGACAAAACGTAATTTAAAGTCTGCATATAAACGTAGTGTTTCAGTTCGACTAGAATTGAAATGCATTACTTAGATTAACGCAATTTAAAGTGTGCATATTTTCAATTCGACTAGAAACTCCACGGGGATGTACAATGGATGCATCTTCCAAAAAAATAAATTCGTCTTCTGCTGCACCATGGTGGATTAGCCAAAAATTAAAATTGACATTACGGTATAAAGCCAAGCGATTCAAACGGAAGCAGTTGTGCAACTCCAGGTCGACTCCCAGTTTCACAAACCGCAATCAAGTGCATCCATGTTTAATCATGTTTTCTTGATTGGCTAAACTAATCAGTTCATCAAAACAGAATTACATCACGAGGGATCCAAAAGCAGGTTATAAAAAGAACAGCGGTGTGTATGCTGTAGAACGAATTAAACTTTCATAACGGATCAGAGCATGAAGAAATTCAGCTAATCAAAACATGTTTACGTGAAATATCTTGTTCGGTGTACTTCATAACCGACCCACAACCCCATTTTGAACTTCAACTCCGGCAATGAGCACATGCTAATCGTGAAATAGTCATAATACACGATGGTCTAACGCTCCAGTTTTGCTTAAATAAATAGCCTAATTCGATCATACACAATTTATTAGTACGATTACATGGACACTGGACGTGATCTGTCAATACTCAGTGGCATGTTTAAGTGTTTCAATATTTAGAGCCCTGCCACCATGACACGTCAAGGCAACGTTAATTTGAACTTCGTATTTAGTTCAATATTCTGATCCAACCCATTTAGGGTAGGTGATGAAAACCACATAAAAATAACGATAATCCTACATTTGTGACAGCAAAAAGTGGTTTGTGTCAACAGGCAATGACTCTCATATCTAACTCATATCAAAAGTTAAGCTTTTAAAAAGCCATCAGAGTTTCAATGACCAAATTTTGGAAAATGGTAGAACTCCTAAAGATTTTTATTTCATGTATTTGGCTCATTTGGAGTCCCAGAAGGCGGCGCTGTAATCACTGAAATCGCAACATACAGTAAAGTAATTCCTCTAGATGGCCACGTATGGAACCACGTGGACATAACTGCCTAAAATCATTGGGATTGACACCAATTTATGACTAGATGGTACTTAATATGAGCCTGATTCATGAAATAAAAGCCTTACATGGCAAGTGTTGTTTTACCAGTCTCCGATATTTTTTGCTTGTAACTGAACAATTTATTTTTTGAATAATTTTTGCAATGAGGGAGAGACTTTTTTGCTATCAGTTTCGATGAATTTCCTGATCAGTTTGTAAAACTACTGGGTCGGGCATCCTGAGACATAAACAGCAAAATGCCACATTTCTGTTAAGATTTGCGTTGCCAATGCAGGCATTGCAAATTACTCGAGCATCCATGCAGCATACTGAGGCAAATTTACTCAACTCAATCAACTCAAAGTTTGCCATGCAATTTGGTTTGGTGGGCCCATTTTGAATTCGACTTTTGGAATTGCACCCCCTTATGACGTGTGGCAAAATTGCGTATTTTGGGCCAAACATCACTGCTCGGCGCTGACAATTGCCCATAATATGGCGTCATTAACCCAGCAGTCCCAACCGGCTCGGCAGCAGCTCATAAAATATGAGTGCGTGGGTGCCAACAGCCACCAGTTTCCGTTTCCGAATATTTGCATCCCCAATATTTGCGGAAGGAAATAAATGGAGTGAAAATGTGGTCATCAATTGGATTAGGAAAACCGAAGAGCTTTTTGGGCGAACGATGGAATGAAGTGTCCCCAAATGCAGGCCTATATTTCAAAGCCAGAATCGTCCAGGGAATGTGCTTAGCATTGCAGGCCACACTCCAAAGCCTCAATTTTTCAAGATTTCTTCAATTTGTAAAACTCCTCGCGGTCATTTGCAGCCGAGTTGCTCCTCATCCCCTCGCAATTCACGCTGTATTGTCGTCGACTAAAGTTAATTCTCCATTCATCTCTGGGTCCCCTTCGTCATCCAGCTACACCAACTGCAAGTGGTGTAGTAGTGACTGCAGGGCTGCCATTGGAGGCGCCATTGTGCGTTATCCCATCGCCCATCGACGTGCTGGGAATGCTGAGCGGAGCAATATCTGGGCACATTTACACAATTTCAACCACGTGATTGCGAGCGGGCCATTATGGGGATCTGGACCGCTAAGCTCGCCTGTGACAATAAATCGCCCCCACCGTCCTCAGATTAGTTGCCCAAGAATCTGGAGATCTTAGAAGGACTCTGAAGATGGATTAGGCCTCAAACTGCAGATTACAGAAACCACGGCTTGGCAAACTTACCGTCTTTTCTAAAAGATGGAAGAAATTATCTGATCACCATCTTGGCTCGATGACTGGTGAACGTTTCGAGAAATAAATGCGATTTAAAATCTTATCAATCACCCAAAAAGGTTGCAGGAACTCTTGGTCTGAATCCTTTGGACACTGAGCAGCACGTTAAAAAACTTGAATTCTAGGAAGAAATTTGGCACCAAAACCAGAGTTTTGCATCCACACCGAAATAGAATCTATAGTAGAAATACGAACTGATGGAACTGAAGGCCAGCCAATCAGAGAGGTGCCGCTTATCGATTAGGGATTCCTGGTTTTTAGTTGTTGAAAGGAAAATGGCTGACGCCTCGAGCTGAAGCGCCTCCAATGTATTTTTTTTTTGTTTAACTCCTTCCTCTCACCAGTTGCGCTGTATGCGAAATACTGTACTTAGTCAATCGCAAACTGGCGATTGGATTCTATTGGTCTGCGCTTTCAGCCCAGTTCCATCTCTTCGTGGTTCTACTATAGATAAACTTGGATACATAAGCAGAACTTCAGATGCTTTAGTTGTTAAGACTGACTAAGCATCCGTGAAGAAGGTGAACTCGTTCAAAGATCCTAAATTCTCTTCAGAAGGCTCTGGCAAATCTTGTGAAGTTATTTCTCATGAGCCTTATTTGTCATCAAGCACTTCACAAAACCAAGATTGTCAGTTTTCCTGACCAAGAAATCCAGACATCCGTGACAACGTGCCGTTATTAAGGAGCAGAAAGCTTGATATCATCAATATTTTGAAGCCCAGGGAACACGAGGAAGATCACGTTTAAGAAATCTTGAAGCTTATCTTAAATGACTCTAAACAAAACTGCCTGCGAAGGTACCCTCAAGATGATATGCTAATGTCATCATCTTGAAGTTGATGATGATGCATGTAAAATGTGCCACATCAGATTCACGCAGGATATTGCGGTCTGGTGTCTGAAACTGCGGCCGAATCAATAAAATTAATAATCCACAACCCAATGTCAAGAGTTTTTCTTGAGGGATCTGGACTTCCGTTCTGTCGAACAAGCAAAACGACCCGTTGCTTTGATAAAATTCCAGCGGCGATTATATAGAGGATATTTGCGCGTGTGGTAATCCATGCAGATGTGTACTTAGCAATCGATACGTGCTTACTAGGCAAGATGCAATATCCCGAGCCATTGTCGACGCCCATAAGACGTTGCCTCCAATATCCTGATGTGCACTTCTACAAATGCCATCGACTTCATTATGGATGTCTGTATGCCGTCGCACAGCACTTCCTAATCTTCTGGCAACAGAGAGCTCGTCCTGACAACTTTAACGAAGCGATAAGTTTAATTATCTAGGCAAGTGAATTTGACATGCCTATCAGAGAAAATAAGAAATGGCACTGCACTGCCGATGGATTCGACGCATAAAGACGATTGTGCGAGCTTGATGCCAGCCTGATAACCAGCTTATTCTGTCAGGAGGAATGAGCAAAGTAGCAAATGCTCGATGTGCAAGAGCAACCCCAGAATCTGGAGCATTTATGAGGTCTGACAGGGTGCTCAATGCATGCTGATGGAGATTTGGTCGTGGTATGAATTTGCTTAGCTATCCAGCAAAGTTCACTCATTTGGCATGTTTGAAAATTGCATTAAAAATTGAGAACAACTAGTACGAAACTGAGAATTTAAAGGAAAAATAAGACTTTGGTTCAAAGCTGAGAGAATACTTTATGCGTAGAACATAGTTTTCCTTAGCATTTGAACGATGATGTTAACCATTTAAATAACATACCACAATGCCTAGATTTTTAAATTAAATGTTCAATGCAGTTTTTTCTAATGTAATTTTTTTCTAATTTTCTAATGTAATGAAGAAAAGCATGTGAGGCGAGTATTTAACTAAATATGTGATGTATCTACTACAGAATATGCACTACATTGTATGAAAAAGTGGACTTCACCTAACGACAGCAACATGTAAATAAAATGTAAAGAACGAAATTTACATTTGAAGGGAAGGTTAGGATAAAATTAAAAATTAAAAATTAAACGGCTAAATTGCGACATGTCATTCTTGTATATACCAAGTATTACATGTAGATAAGTAAAGTTGAAATATGAATACCTGCAGCAAATCCAAAAAGATATCAAAAATTTTAAAATGAAAGATTAAAGAATTGACTATTGTGAATATATTTTTCAATGATACGTTAAAAACTGATGTTCAATAGGTCTACGTGTACATGCATATTGGAAAAACATTCTCGATAAATATTACTGATGCATATTGAGAAATATTTTCTACAGAGGTACCCCTAATGCATTTTTATGAAATCAATTTTTTCAACACATGTATTTTTCAATTTTTTTATGAATACGAGCGACGAATTATGAAAATGTATATTAACCATGCAACTCTTCCAAATGTTCAGGAATAAGAGAGACTGCATTCAAAAGGGTTATCTCGAGAAAGTACAACACAGAAGATAAATTTGCTTGGAAGTCTTAAAGCAAATGCGTAGCAACTTAAAAGATTCATCTAGTTGACACTCGGAATGTTTCTATGATTAAATGGTAGAATTTGCAAAGCAAAGCAGCAGCCGGCCTGCTTTTCATTTGATAGAATTAGAAAACGAATTTGTTAGCTGTCAGCGGAAAAACTGAGCGTGCATTTTGCCTAGTGAAATATGAGGTAATAAACAGAGAAACTTAAAAAAGCTCGCCTGTTGTGCAATTAAACAGCGTGTATAGGTCTAGACATTCATTTGTTTTTCTCGCACGATGTAATTACAAAGCCAAGAAATTACTACTCCAGCTAGCAGTGCATGCAGAAGCGTTAAATCTTAAGAAAATGCAGTCAACACACGAAAACCAAAAGTTGTTATTTCAAATGTATATTTTCAGCTCTATGCAATATAACAAGGATGTCTTTAATAAGACATCCATATAAGAGGCCCAAAACACCGACTTTCGATATAACTTTGGAATACATCTTCTTAATAAATATATTTTAATATAAATGTTTTTTAAGAAACTATGATGTAGCCTACAATATTCTACTGCTTCTATTGAGGCCACTTGCATTATTAGCTCTCTGGAGAGTGCATGGCAGCTGACCTAAGGGTTTGTAAACATGTTAATTTAAAAAAAATTACATATTGGACACAACATCTTGACCTAAGGGTTTGTAAACATGTTAATTTAAAAAAAAATTACATATTGGACACAACATCTTGATTACACGTATCTGCATTGTTGTTATCAGTTTTATAATGATAAACAAGTTGTGGTTTACTGTGTACATGCAACTAAACACGCTAGTTTACCAATCTGCTGGTAGTGCAGTTGGGTTTGTCATCGTTTACACATAAATCTGGGCCCAACGGTTCACAGGGACATTTTTCTTAACTATAGTCAGCAGGTCTTTCATACAAATGTTGTTTGAAGCTGAGACCTCTCCAAAATGAGGCGAATCATTCAAATTAACGTTTTTCTGACGACAATTTCTTTACTATACAGGGTGGTTCAGAAAGGTGTCCCTACTAAAAGTTGCTCAAAAGAGCAATTATGGTACAAGTAATAATGACAATGTAGCAGTTAAGTCACGGACTTAATCCCTGGGTGCCAGCCACCCGACCACACCTTGAAAAACTCCATCAAAATTCCATTATGTTAGGGAACCATAGGGGTTTTCAAACTCCAATCATCCAATCACCCCATATCATTTTTACCTATCAATAATTTGGTTTGAGTTATCTAGAAACGCATCCCAACCAGCACTTCATAATGCGTTCGTTTAACCAAGATCATGACTTATTCTCGTTTTTTCTCAAACATATCATTTCAAACGTCACTATATTTCCCGTTCCGTCTGTAAACAAGATGGTTGGCGAGCGTGCAATATTAATTCAGAGAAAGCCTCCATCACGTGTTCTTAAAGAAACCAATTTGCAAACAGCTAACTTTTGCTAGCGACCCAAACAGACACAAAGCAATTAAAGTTGCATCGGACGCGCAATCCATATTTAATAAATGAAAAAGCGAACCGTGGCCCTTCAATATTAATTTTGACGCTGGTAGTATTTAAAAGGTAGGCGCATGGCACACGGGTAAATATTTAACCAGGGATATGGCGCAGCCATCACTTTTCCGATATCGGTTTTTGATTGCATCGTGGTAAAAAACCATAAAAAATGTATACGAGATCCGAGAACCATCTAGAGCGCGAGCTATATTTCCGAAAATAGAACAACAAAACCTGACAGATAAACTTTCCAAAAACGCTGCACACAAATCAATTATACAATTAGAGATTGAGTCTTCCATACTGCAGATTATCGCTGAGCATCAAATACAATGCACATGTAGCAATCTTTAAAAGCATTCCCTATTCCATGGGATACATTTTTTTGTAAAAAGCATCATTGATGGGTTATATGTACGATGTAATACCGAAATGATACATCTCGATAATAAATTGGATGTAAGAAACGTGGGCCTGGTTTCATGAGGATAACAGCGCAATAGTGAAGTGAAATCTAACGTCGCTGCCATCCAACTTTCCAGGAGTCATTTTGGAGAAACAATGTATGAAATCCCCGTGGGGCTTAATAAATGTAACTAAACATCATTACAGCTTATCCTTGTGCCATCTATTCTTCCATGGAGATTGCGACAATCTTGGGCAAAAAGAGCGAAACCTCTTAGAGGAGGACGGCACAAACGTAGTTAAACGTGAAATGCGGTGCCATCAAATCTAGAAATCTGCCAGAAAGGGCCCTGGACAACTGGGAATAAAGGTGACGACTTCCTCGAAGGCTTAAATGACAAAAGGAAATAAGAGACAACTTGTTTTGGATTCACCTGAGCTGCACGAGCGGAATCTACTCTAGGTTTACAAACTACGGTGCAGGCTTCCCGAAGGACCCAAGAAACTGAAACAGGTCCAGGTATATTGGCATATTTGAAAATCCACAATAAAGAAGTTGTATATTCTCCATACTGTCTATGAAATTAATCCAAGTCGTTGTCTAATATCTAAGTTCATTACAAAACCGTGATTTCAAATGCTTCCAGCTTCTTGCCAACAAGACGTGATGACAAGAATGACACCATATTCATTTTGTGGCTTTTTAGTTTTTTTGTTTGTTTTATTTAGCTGCCCCTTTACAGGGGCAATCACTGCCAAGTTACGAGCAGTTAGAAGACAGTCACTGCCTCATTATGATTGTAGCAGATAGGCAACAATAGGGCATAATGTATAGTTTAGTCATGAACGTTTATTTATACAAAAGCGAATCTTCGAAGTGAAAAAAGAACTTTCTTCAAATCTGTGCGTCGAATGATCGATTTTAATCCAAGTTTTGAATTTGAATTCAAATTGAAATTTGAAATCTCCCCTCCCTACACCATTTGTCATCAATTGGCAAACCCCTTCCCCACAAGATGATGATACATAATTTGTGACAATTTCGTTTGATTTGAGACGATGACTCATAATGTGAATAAATAGTGTAGTTACATGAACAGGGTCATCCTTGACTACAAATATCAAGACATTAACTGAAAGCTGTAAGCTGGCAATTTCAAAATCCCTTTTATGAGTAACGTACCAAGATACCATAATGTCGCAAATTGATAACCGGAAAACCCTGCCCAGGTGGATAAATTAGACATGGACCCAAAACTCATATGAAAACATATCACGTATTCCATGTATGGTTGCACCAGAATTCGGTCATAAATGGGTATCCATGCATGGTCATACAGTATGTGATAAAGTATCCATAATTATACAATACTGGTTAATGCATGCACATATTCATGTATGATCGCACATATCCACATAAATGTATGCTCATATATTGACAGACATGTGCATACATTTCTCTATTTGGCCATATGTGCCCATGCCAGGATTTGTAGGTAGTGACTTTTTTGTAATAGTTGGACTGGTATACATGTACAACCAGGCTCAAACAATGTTTTTTTACGCCAGTCTCTTTCAATAGCTATATAAACACATGTAATACATGTATGTACAGTATGTATGATATTTAATGCCATGGTGTGCCTCATATTCCCCGTTCATACCCAACCGATTGTCTCCAAATAAATGTAAAAGATAGGTCCTAATCAGACGAAACCTTTTAGAATTGCTTCCTTGTCTGCAGCCCCTCCAGAAGGCATCGTTCAATTTCTTTTAGCACGCTCGCCTGCCTTCCCTTCATTGACTAAACATTGAACACTGAAGTGCTTTGGCACTTCTATTACTTATAAGCCAAAAACAATTGATGTTCCAGTCATGATTTCAAGCGACAAGATCGTAGGAATTGATTTTTCTCCAGTGCCATGGAGCAATATGTGAAGTGACATCACAGCTGTTGGTTTCCCTCCTCCCAGACGCCTCTGGAAAGGTGGCTGTTCCTGGCTTTGAAGAAGCTCAATCGGGTTGTTTGTACACCAGATCGACCTGTTATGAACACTCGTATATAACAGTTATCAAAAATCGTTATGTGATAGAAATCTGGATTTTTTCCTCCATTTAATTTCGTCTCTTCCTCGTGTACTGACAGTAAAAATGTCTGATAAGAAGAGCATCTGCTGTTCGTGGCGACCTTCCATGTTGCGGTGCCGTTGTCGACAATTTGATGTTGCCAGACAGTCAATATTGCTAGTCCTCACATCCATTCATCTTCCCACAACTGCTTATTGTAACGGCCTAATAAATAATAGTTTGCGGTGTGTGCAGGCTGCAGACAAAAGCAGCGTTTTAACAAGAAACGAAAAACGGCAATCATCTTTTCAAGCTCCAGTGAGAAACCAATCATAAACTAGCGGCTATCTTGATAGATCTAATCGGAACAACATGGCTGAATGCGATGAAAACACACCGTATGCTGTAATCCTGCACAATGATGATCAAGTTGTGCTTCAACAGGGGCCCTCCATTGATGAAGAAGTTCATCTTGATAAACGACAAGACTTAGCGATTAAGAAATTGCAAAAACCGTTTTAGTGTTATACGTGTATAACCAACGTTTGATTAAGATTTACTGATGCAATCCGATGCTTATCACATTCACGGATGCCCAGAAGAAGCTAATTACCTAAACAGCTTTCCAAAACTTCTCGTGAAAACTTATCATGCAATCGTCCAGTCCAAAATGGATGAATATAAGGAAATTAAAATGGCTGAGCTATAGATTAGACACTGATCCGCCAGTTGATAAACTGTGATTAATGAAGACAATGATAAAGGATAATGATTTCAATTTTGGTTATCCGAGCTTCTATGATGATTAAAAATGAAAGCACGAATATTTGTGTTTGTCAGCAATAATTTTCAACTCTGTGTCGTTCCAAGTTCATTTTAACAAGATATCTACTAGGCAACCAAACTGAGAAAACAACAAAGTTTGTTGTTAGAGGTGATCAACAAATGCAATAAAAGCGAGGAATGTTGTGATCAAAATCTTGTCTTTGACCTTAACCAACTAACTAGCTTCTTAACCAGCATGTCTAAGTAACATTAATTTGTAGTTGCATGAGCACCAACAAGCCATCGTTGGAGTGTGTCTGAAACATCAAGAAACAGTCCTAACTATTCACACCAACACATTAACTACAGTGAAATTGTGCAATAACTAACATAGGATCATTCAGATGATTCAAATATGTCCGGATAGCAATGAATATGTATTCGAGGGGGTGAGTTCAAATGCTCAAGTTGAAACATGACGACGAATAGAAAACGACGCAAAATCGCCCAAATTTCATGAATCCCCCACCGTTGCTTACGAGTGATTTCCATGCAATAGTTCAAGAAGAGAAAGGCCAACTGAAAACCAACCCAAACGAGCACTGAAGCACCCAGGGGGATCCCGCTCATAGGGGAACCCCTTTGCTCCCTGATTATCCAACTCCTGGTTTCCACAATGGCAGGGGCACTCCCAGGGCAGACCACAATTGACTCTGGCACTGCAAGGATGAAAATTGGCATGCAACGATGGAGGATCAATAGGCAAATGCGCAGCAACGTCCCCAACAGGGACATTCGCTGAAATTGAGAAGAAGAAGAATAAAGGGGAAAAAAGGATGAAACTCTTTCGGAGTCAAAAAAAACCAGCAGAAAATCTTCGAAGGCTGTGAGGGGACAGAGGGCCACACGCAGCATTTGATAAAAATAGCGGAGCATCTCACGCTCGGATTGGGTGCAAAAAAATCACTTTCACCAGATCCGCATGGGCGATTCTTGGGGGTATATTTGTCAATTTGCATGAGTCGGTCTGGTCGTCCCCAGCCCCCAGTCGTTTGCAAGTAATAAGGCCTTCGCAAATTGAATTTCCAAGAGTTGATTACCCACTCGTGCGAACCGGCCATACATCAAGGCGCACTAAGACAAATCCGGAGGCCTCTGGAGTGGAGGAATTGTCTCGAAAATGGCCTTTTCGTTAGATTGTTTTCCAGTCTAATAGATAGCCCAATAAATTTCTCCAGATTTCACCCTTTGCTGTATTATTGGCCAGCAACTGTCCGCTGCGCGCCACAGCCATCATTCTTCAGGAAGAGGAACGCTTGGATGGAGCCCAGGGCGTAAATCAGCACAGGGAGGGGAGACCAATTTCAGCGAAATTTCACGAGATTCTTTTTTGGAAGAGCAGGTTGGCGAACGGGTCAAGGAGCAGAGCAAACGATGGACAAAGTAAACATTAGCTGGCGCAATGGTTTTTTCTTGTGCTGCTGACGAACCATGACGACTCTTGTGCTTATGTTCCTTCATAAAGTCCATCGTCACTCCAATATGCAAATGACTTTTTGCAGCCAGCCATACAAGATGTTGAAATCTATGAATTGCCATTTGAAAAAGTTCGTTATCTTAGACACATTATTCTCCATTACCATTAGTTTTAAGCTCACTTCGATTTGCTCTCCTGCAAAACAATTATTTTGTGGGATGCACGATTTGCATCTTAGACCGAGGAAATGCTACAACAAACCATTCAATCTAATCTCACTATTTTTCGCTGATTAACAGGAGCGGTCTGCTCAACTAATGAAATTTCCCTTTTTTTTATCTGTTTGCTAACGCTAATAGAAGCAATCAAAATGATGTGAGGAATGCATTGCATGCACTGAGCTACATTATATTCCGATTTCTGGAAAAACTATTTCTTCAATCAAATGTCGTTGAAAGTTGGTCAACGTATAACAGTTACCAAGTTGAAAACAACAGAACAATTAACGTTCGAGTAAATTCTTTGCGGGTGAGGATGATATCCTTTCCTACTTCTACTATCCTACTTCTACCCTACTTCTACCCTACTTCTAGAAATACCACGAAATAAACGTAAGGACAGTTGCTATTCCGGTCGATGGTAGGACAGTCATTAGCATAAGTGTTTATTCTTTCTTTTAGGCAGTCTTTGACTTCAGCTTGAAATCTCTTTCACCTTCAGTAATAAAACGACTGTTTATTCTCTTTAGACCAGTGTGCGACAGTACATAAGAAAGTGTCGATAGCTGGCATTTGCCAGTTTGGTGTGCCTGGATACAGACAGGCAGGCTTGAAATAGTAATATTTCGTGCACATGCAGAGCAGTGCACATGTACGTGTGTATCCAAGGAACACATAATCGCCTTTCAGACTTAGTGTTTCACGTGTAGACACTTTAAGGAAGTGTCTCTAATCGGATGAAAGCAAATCAAGCGTTAACCAGGAACGGTTTAATTGCTTCTCGCAGGCCTCAGATCGAAATTCGCTGCATGCCCGCGGAATTTATCTACTCCAAAGAAGTTTAACATTTCAGGATCAGCCCATAAATCATGCTCCCAACTGTTGAATAAATGTAACGCCATCTATCAAGTGCGCTACATGCGCCGCCATGCGTGCACTTATTAATCGAGTCACACACAAAGGGGGAGGCGGGGGTGGGTAAAAATATACGCTATTCTTCCGATTGATATTAAAGAATGCAGAACGAAAATTTGCATTTACATCAGTTATGCACGAAAAAAAAGCCGGGGAGAAAAAGCCGTCTGCCGTCCTGAAAAGCAACATGCAGCGGGGAATTTCCATTTACAAGTAAGATTGAAAAGATAAGTGGATTCCTCGTGAATGACTGCATTTTCCGTAGTCATAATCTTTTACGAGTCTCATGAGTTTAACTTTATTGTATCCTATCAAGTAGAAATCGTTTATTACGTTCAATCCCTTCATGCGATTCATCGGCCCGTAATGGGGGAGGGGTTGGGGGGTCCGGGCATTTGGATACATGCCGAATTCCACCCCCAGTCCCGACAAACAAAATATGGACAAATGAAAAGCCCGCTAATCCAATTAGCATAATTTGGGCGAAATGAAAATCGATAAATAACGCGTATTGACAACGCTCGGTGGAGAAGCTAAGGCTAGGGCCCTAATTAGTTAATGTTAGTCTGATTCGATTACGCCCCGCAAATCACCAAATTCGAGATGAAATTCCACTTAACACGAGTGCCCCTCGTGGCTGTTTTCGGAACGGATTAAGGCGCACTTAAATGCATCGCCAGCTGATAATGTTCGGAACATTGACAACGTTCGAACCATTAATCGATTTTGTATGTAAAACTTGCAGCCAAACAATACTTGACTAGACCAATGGCAAGATTCGACACGTGTTGCATAAAAAAATCAATATTATTAAAATTACAAAAATGCTGTTCTTATACCTACTGAACTTTAGCTTAGACATCATGTACGACTGGTAACAAAAATCCATCTTAAGTTAGTTTCTAATCAAATTATGACTGAAATATTCAAAATATTTCTTATACCTACTGACCCTATGAGAAAACGAGTTTCTCCTAACAGCACGTAGGTTAACATTAGATCATGTTATGTTAGTTTAGATCAGGTTGGGTTACGTAAGACAGACTAGGGCAAGGGCAAAGATTCGACACGTGTTGCATAAAAAATCAATACTATTAAAATTACAAAAATGCTGTTCTTATACCAAATGAACTTTAGCTTAGACATCATGCATGACTGGTAACAAAAAATACATGTTTAGTTAGTTTCTAATCAAATCATGACTAAAATATTCAAAATACTTCTTATACTAATTGATCCTATGAGAAAATGAGTTTCTCCTAACAGTACGTAGGTTTAGATTAGATCATGTTATTTTGGTTTAGGTCAGGTTGGGTTATTTCAGACAAAAAAGAGCATAAAAGGATAATTTATGCAGCAAGGATTAGCATCAGATGCAATGTGTCATTGGGAGTGCTGACAAAACATCATGAATTAATTAATGCTATCTTAATTAAAATGTAGAAGATGACAGATTCCTTATGCAATTCAACCACCCTAACCAGGCATTAAGTTAATCAGCCGAGTCATGTGTGATTGCCTATTTTCGGGCGCAATGAAAGAAATAAGCTGCATAATTTTGTTATCTAGGCCGCTGATGTCACTTCCTAGTAATTGGATGTGATTTCACTTTCTGGTCATATCAAGCGTATGAATATGCTATACAGAGTGCTGCGTAAATCTACGCGTTGCTCAATCATTTCAAACACAGAGCTATGTTGTTTAATTTGATGGCGTCGAATTTTGGCGCTTTTAATTAAGTCAGATTAAACAAACACGCCTATCTGACCATGTAAAACATTAATGAGCCGTTATTACTGCATGTTTCGTTTACCAATTCGGAGGCTCAACCATGATAGCAGCTGTAGATATCCTATAAGTCAATATCCATTAACAGTTTCAAAAAGTGTTAAAGGTCCACAATTACGACAGGTTGGCATACTGTTTGCAATTAGTACAACACTGCGAACGTGCATCAAGGCGGCCCAATTAAAAAATTCTAGTTCATAAATTAATTTTGTCAAAGCGTGTGCACAGTCTGCAACGAGATGCTCAAATCTCATTACCCGAATTAGGCATTAAGCCTACTTCAATGGCTTCCTCCGGTGTAATTATACGTTTTCCATTCTCAGTTTGACACCGAAAACTCGTTAAATGTATGCCATTCGAGCGGAAACTTTAAAACCAGAAAAATTAACCAAAGACGAAAGAGTTTTCGTGGAATTAGTTGCCATTTCGTCTGGTGCATAAAGGCACAATGTAAACGTTTATGGGGTTATTATGGCTTGGCAACACTATCCAAGTGCCTAGCTGGAATTTTGTTTAAAAAAAAGTTAACTGAGAAACGTGTTTCGAAAATGCCTGTTATTTTAATGCAAAACTTGTCTTCAGAGGATCAGAGAACTGCGTCGGAAATAACGTCCATTTCGGCGAAGCAAGTAAACTAGAAGTTCTGCGAAGCCATAGTGTCTTTTTTTAAATTATACTTATTTTTAGAGCTATTGTCTTGTTTAAAAGTGCACCAGTCCTCGTAAAAGGCCTCGCCCCCACCCCGTCTAACTTTTTTGATTAACTCAAAAAATCGATACTTTGAGGAAACGAAGGATAAACAACGGGCTGTTCTAAACATTTTGACCTGCCCCCCATGGACACTAAAATGTAATTTTAGCTGTGAGGTAAGGCCGGCCTACAGTATCAGGCTATGGCAGCTGATATGTAAAGCAGCCCTTTTTGTTTCTAAAATTGACAATATATATCAAATCTACCGGATGAGTAGTTAGAATAAAAACATTTTGCTCATGGAGTGGGGGAATCTTGATATAGGCATTCATTTTTATGTTTATCCTATCCTAACCTAACCTACATAAGCACCTTATGATTTACACTCTAACATACAGACATTTTTTATTAAATTTTGGTGTGTTTTTCTTATCCTTATCGAACCTAATCGAACCCAAATAATTTATGATTTACACTGTAACATATACTGACATTCTTCATTATGTTTTTGTGTGTTTATATATCCTACCCTAATCAAAACCGAACCGAAATTAGTAATTTGTGACAAACTTTTCGGTGTCAAACTGAGAATGGAAAATGTATAATTACACCAGAGGAAGCCATTGAAGTAGGTTTAATGCCTAATTCGGGTAATGAGATTTGAGCATCTCGTTGCAGACTCGTTGCACGATACAACACTTTGAGGAAATTAATTTATGAACTAGAATTTTTTAATTGGGCCGCCTTGATACACGAGATTAATTAAGCTTTTGGTGTGTTTTTCTTATCCTAATCGAACCTTATCGAACCCAAGAAATTTATGATTTACACTGTAGCATACAGACATTCTTCATTATGTTTTTGTGTGTTTATTTACCCTAACCTAATGAGAACCGAGCCTAAATTAGTAATTTGAGACAAAAAATTGTCAAGTTCCAAAGCAACGAAAAGTGTTTTGCCAGAAAATCTAAAATAGCCCCGCTGCGAATATGAATCGCCGGCCATAACAAAACATTTTCCTCAAAATGTGCTGGGCCCTTCCGAAGAATGAGGAGCGCGAGGACTCGACGAATATCTGCAGGATGGCTGTGAGGAGTTGATGCTTCCTAATCAAGTAACATTCCATGTCGAATGAGTACTGAATGAGTAGTTAGAATAAAAATATTTTGCTCATGGAGTGGGGGGATCATATTACAGGCATTCAATTTCATGTTTTTTATGTTTATCCTAACCTAACCTAACCTAACCTACATAAGCACCTTATGATTTACACTGTAACATACAGAATTTTTTATTAGCTTTTGGTGTGTTTTTCTTATGCTAATCAAATTTAATCGAACACAAATAATTTATGATTCACACTATAGCATATGGACATTCTTCATTACGTTTTTGTGTGTTTATATATCCTTACTTAATCAAAACCGAACCGAAATTAGTAATTTGTGCCAAAAAACTGTCAAGTTCCAAAGCAACATTAAGTGTTTTGCCAGGAAATTTAAAAATCATATTTCTCGATGAATCTTCAGCCACATCAAAACATTTTCCTCAGAGTGTTCTGGGCCCTTCCAAAGAATGAGGAACGTAAGGACTCGATGAATATCTGCAGGATGGCTGTGATGAGTTGATGCTTCCAAACCAAATAACCTTCCATGTCCATGCCACGACGACCTCAGCTCCTCACACTGCCCAGTTTGTAACTAAATTGTCCCTGGTTCGAAAACTTCCAGGTGTAGCATGTCATCCCCAATCGCTTGGAAGCACATGCAGTTATCAGCCATCGCCTCTCCAGGCCTTCCTCCATCCATCGTCTGGCGGCTTCTGAGGCCCCCAACAACAGGCGAGTCCTCTGATTAGCGAACAGATCCCATGACGTCGTTGCAGCGAAAGAGGGTATCCGTTCGATTGCATTAAAGCCAGCCGATCCATCATCGCAGCCGGGCCTGGTGCATGTCGGGAAGGAATTGCTCTGGTGCAGCCTCCCAGCTTCCCATTGAGTAGTCAGAGCGTTGTTCCAGAAGCAAGGCGGGATTTTCGCTCTTCTCCATCCACCGTCTTCAGCCAGCCTTGGTCGAGAAGAGGTCGACGATTTCCGTTCCTAGTCTTTAGCTGCATTTTCGGCGCTTCCGGTTGACGTCGGCCAGGGCCCTTCTCACCACCATGGATACCTTTGACGCGAATGACAGAGAGTGCAAAATTGTGCTGGTGGGCGACAGCAAGTGCGGAAAGACAGCGCTGATCCACAGGGTTCTGCATGACAAGTTTCTGGAGGTAAGTTCGTGCACATGTACGTGTTGAAAACTGAACGGTTTGTTCAGGCCAGCAGCTGTCATACAAAGCGATGTCATACAGCTGTAGTTGCGAGGAAATGTGAAAGTCTTTGGTGAGGATCGTGCCAAGCACGTGGATTTGGAACCATGTGTGTGTGCACAGATATGTCACCACTGTATGCGGTACTTAGCATGCCGAAATGATACGAGGTGATAAGTTGAAATCAGTTGATTGGGCCCTTAATGTATCCAACGAGTAAATCCATGATGTCATTAGAATGGCAAATTTATGCGTATCGCATGTGTGCATAAGCAAACTAACTTTTACTCTTATCAAAATCTGTGCACATGCCGAAATGATGCGAGGTAATAAATTGAAGTCAATTGATTGGGTCCTTAGAATGTATCCAACTAGTAAGTCTATGAGGTCATTAGCGTATGGCAAATTTATGCGTATCGTACGTGTGTATAAGCAAACTAACTTTTAAAATTATCAAAATCTGTGCCCATGTATCTGCATATTATGCCCTGCAGCTGCCAGCTACGTTATACACACCAAAACAGTAGATTTTTCCTAAGGGCTTTTCGGCTGGCAGTGATTGCGTGTGGTTAGGGCAGGCATAATAAAGGCAACATAAAGAAATTGCATTTCTATGTCAGTACATGCACATGAAACGCATAAAATATGGGAGACTGTTATTATTATATCAATCAAATACACGTAGAGTTGAACTATTTTGTGCATATTTGCCATGGAGCGGGGCATAATGTATATCCAAACAACGAAATTGAGTTGCCGCAACTTAACAATAGCTGAAGACCAAATATTTTGGCGTGGTTAGCTGTACGCAACTCCTTCAGAGCAGCGACTTGAAATTTGTAAAAGCAGTTTTTCCACCTATTTTATTGATTTTCGGTCCACTGCAGTTCAATTATTATCCTTTGTTTTCGCTCGTTTGGGAGGCATCCTGTGCACGCCATAGATCCGTTAAATAAACACAAATCAGCGTGAACTGCGCTGGCTGCATCAGAGGCATGGCAAAGTGTACATGTGGGATGTTCACTGCCTAATTACTAATCGACACGAACTACTTTTTTAAGCTAGAAATATGATTCTTGTCATCGCAGTCGGTCGGGCCAAGTCAATGAGCGAATCAATACTTTGTGCATAAAACATGCACAAGGGGCAAACAATGCCCTCCAAGAAGTTTGCTGGAATTGTGGATAGGCTTAGACATAGCCGTTGAATTCAACGGATTTTCCTGCTCTGGATGTCGTTCACCTCAAAACCTAAAGGTGGCCCCTCAGCCACCGTGCAGACGCAAAAGAATCGAATTAAAATAAGACTAGGAGACGAGCACGCTTGTCATTACTCGATTGATCTAATGGGATGATCGTCACTTTGGGATTTTGCACTCGACGGGTCACGTCAAATGACAAAACAAAGAAAGATTTCTGAATGCGCTTTTCAGATTTATTTAGCAGCTGCTTCGCACGGTAAACTTCACCTTGTTTCCCAACCTGGCTTCATCCGCACTGTTGAATAGTCCATCCCTAAAATCAGCAAAATTCCGTAAAAAAAGACCCATAAGGAAATACTTTACATTGCGCCTGGCTCAAAATGCACTCAAAATATTTATATTTCCAATTTACCGTACTTTTCTAGCTCGCAAAATGTCGCGATGTATTGAATCCTTTTTTGATTTTTGTGTTTTCGGAAGTCTCAGTCAAACCTAAATTTTCCTCGATTAATTTCTTAATTTTGTCTGCCTAACCCCCACAAGCTGGCAATCACTGCCAACCTACAAGTTGGCAGTGATTGCCAGCCCACCTACCGTTTTTTATTTGCAGTCTTAATATTTTAAAATCAATTTTAAAAATGAACTAAATACGTGTACACCGTATTGCCAAGGCTATTAAAGCTAATAATATTTCTAGAAGACAATGTGAAACCACGCTGACCTTCCATTGATTAACACCTTGCCCAAACATTATTGTACAAAATGAGAAATAAAAAACATTTTTGTGATATAGATATTATGAAAATTTTCGCCAACGACACAAGGATACCCTTAACATACCGTACGCTAGCTAACATGTTTGAAGTACGAGTGTACACTTACTAAAAACATCCTCGATTTTACTACAAGTGTCAAAACACGAATCACTTGACCCTGTATTTTTGGTTTTACCTCCAACAAAAATAAATCAGACAACCCGAGTACATATCACAATGCAACATTCTACTTATAAAAATGCAGAGGTTGGTAAGCAATGTCAGATAAAAATCACGATGTAAAACAATTGCACATATCCTGCAATCACTACATGCCTGGCATCCAGCTCTTTTCAGGCCAATGCCCAAGACATCTTCCGAATTTCACACCTCGACAGTTCTCCCCCCACCCATCCACAACCAGAAGTCATGAACGTGTTTTTCGCGAGCCATTTACCATTAAGCCGCCACATTTGAATACATTATCATGGATGTCAAGAACGCGTAAGGGGCTTGCCAGAGATTACATCGCTCCAGTCCATTTCTCAAACACATCGCCCCACAGGCCTAAGCTTCTTAGGTCACTTTATCACGCCTGTCGTATGCATATGTGGCCCGCATGCAAACAGGCGAAAATTCGGCATTTACCTAACCAATCTGTGGCATAAAAAATGGCATCGATCTGATCAGTGGCTCCGGCCCATCTGTTCCTTTTGCTTTCATTAACTGCGAAGCACATGACTGGCTAATAAGGATTCAAATAGGGGATCGATGAGCACTGGCTGGATTTCACCCATAGATTGCAGTGTTCTTGGCTGGTTTTAACCCTTCTTTATGAATTTGGTCGCCTGCAGGCGTTGGCGTGCCACCGAGGCTCTCCAAACTGTTTCCAGGCCATCAAACTTGTCACTTGTTAGCCCCATAATTTTTAAGGGCGACCAGCATGAAAGAAATGGACAGCTTTATGCCGCCATTCGGCTGGTGTTGCCAGCGTTTCCATGAGCACTGGAGAGATAGGAATCCCAATTGAATGTGACAATGTGCCATATGCACCGACGATCTTTGCAAGACGCCATGGAGGGTCGCAGGCGCGCATGGCGCTCAACAAAAAGGAAAGTCGTAATGGGAGATGCATCATCGCGATTGCCAATAAATCACGCTTTAATTTGCAAATTGTCCATTAATCACGTGGCGCCACCATAGACAATGTGGAGGATTTCAGGGAAGAAACGCGAGGTAGAAAACTTCTGCAAGGTATGCGATTGGTACTGATAGGCTCTATCTTAAGCACAGCTGAAAAGCCATCCTGTACAGTTTAGACCCAAAAAATTATTCGAAATTTGCTCGCTTACCATGATCGATATTTGATATAGTTGATATTTGTTCGATTACGGTTGTAATACAGATTATACCCTGCTCCTCCTTAAACGCAATGCGAAAGTGGGCTTTTCCTAACGGCTCGTAGGCTGACAGTGATTGCCTGGCGGTTGGGCAGCTAAATAAAAATCATTTTTTTGAATTAGATTCGTTAAACCAAAGGCGTTGTCATGAAAACAGTGTAGCAAGATGTTTAACAAATCAAAGGCAAAGAAATATTCACTTTATGAAGAAATGAAGTATGTGAAAAATGAGGCATTATTTTGAGATATTTATAAAAAGAATGGAAACGAGTTTGGTTTCTTTGAGAATTAAGTGCAGTAAAGTGGTTTTGTTCCTGAAATCGCCATATGCTGGCATTCATTGTTGGTTATGTGGCGTTTCGGAACACCGTACCATCATATGAATGTAAATTTTTTGATTCCTGCAACTTGACTTATGGCCTTATGGAATTTGTTGGAAGCATTACAAGCAATAGCGTAACCATCATACATATACATCATATATATACGATGAGCAATAGAGTGGAACGTTAGTTGAAAGTTGCTACCATTGTATTGACTTTATGATCGCCTTCTGGCAATCGAATAGAGATATAAAAATACTATTGGTAAGAAATACATGCATCAAAATGCGAACGCAACAGGTGCGGTAGCCATATATTTTTACCAAGTGTCATTACTTTTAACTTAGCCTCGGAAATTTACATAAATTGGGCCTAACAACGTCATTTCCAGGGTTTATATCCCGCACTGCTGGCGTTAACGACCATTAAACATTTGCCGTATTGTTTTAGTTAATAGCAAACATAAGCCGTTGATAAAATAATTTGCCATACAGTTTCCTAAATGATCTGAGATCGCAATATAAACATTGACGGTCATGTGGTGTATTGTGTTTCAGAAAATTAGGAGATGATTAAAAATGACATAATTTGAGTGACCAACTTTAGGAGCAAAAACAGTTTTTGTATATTAATTTAAAATTTGCAGACAATGAATGAAAGGAATTCTGGATACATTTTAAGACTGAGTTTAACCACTTTCGATAGTAGCTGCACTACTTGCATATAAACCTACAGGGTAGCCATTTTCACCTTTCATTCACACACGAAAGCAATATTGGCAATGGATTGTAATCTAGCATATATTCACTGGTATCAGTTGCCACAAACATAAAGCGCGTTTAAAAATCAATATCAGGATTTCACATCCTATTTGCAAAAGGAATCCATAACAGGAGCAGGTTATGAGGTGAAAACATGTCAAACTAATCCAATATTTACGAAATTGATGTTTGATGAAAATTGCGACTCTAGCAAAAGCTATTTCGAGGCGAGTTCAATTGGGAATATAAAGCGATAGTACTCTAGGCAGATTAGAACATAAACACATGGGTTCATCTCGGACGACAAAGATAATGAAAGATTACTTAATGTCTGTGTTCGATTTACTCAATTTCGTTATCACGCAATCTTCACGTCAAACATCTACCAGCATAAATTAACGATAATGGATTTGGCATTCGTCTACTGTTGTTTTAGCCTATTTAATTACATACAGTTTGCGTGCGTTTTCAATATACATGCATACAAGGTGAACGTATGGAATGGATCATTCTTCATAATGAATAAAAAGTTTAATATGTTGGGTACAAGGAAACATGCCATAAAGCCATACAGGGCCGTACATTACATGTTACATGCCGTAATTAAATAATTACACACTGTATATTGGACCATTTATGGCACCTAATATCAACCAGGCATCTATACTGTAATATCAGGGATTACTTAGCTATTGAAGCAGACTGAACTCACCAAAACAATATACGGCCTGAAAATTAGCGAAAGTTGCGTACTTTACACCCCGGGATGCCACGTACAAGATCAAATTATGGAATAGATCATTTTTCATTTGTTCTTTTTTTGCATTAGCAATGCATGAATTATAAGGTTCAGCATCATAGTCATCTTTATGCAAAATCAACAAAAGCGACAGCAGCTACGAAACAGCTTGGAAACAAAGCTACCAACAATCAGCTCGAACTCGGTGTAATGTTTCAATTATTATGAGAAACTCAAACTGCAGCGTGTTTTTTGATGACATTTTGTCGAAGCAAAAAATTACCATGGCGTAATGATTTATGAAAAAATACGAGAAGCGAATACACACCGTCTACACGTTTGTAATCCATCGTTCGCTAGGTACTAGTCCCAAGTCGAAACTCCTTAAATTACCAACGCCTGGGTCTGAAATCAATTTTTTTTTGCATCAAAGCTGTGCATGAAGCCTTATCTGGAGCGCTTTTAGCGCTATTAAAACGCACCCACCGAGGAATTTCGTTTTCCCACATACATGTACATGTACATGTAGTTGAAAATGAGAGCCGCGAAGCATGCGAAACATGCGAAATTTCTCGCCTATATCAAAAAACTTAAATATGTAGAACACAAATAAACCGGCCGTGCTTTCACCATTTATCACCATTTGATTTGTTGCCCAGGCTCTGCTGTCATAAATTTGGAAACGACGAAGCGATACGAATCTTCTGA
This sequence comes from Cylindroiulus punctatus, assembly GCA_034695085.1. NCBI lineage: Eukaryota > Metazoa > Arthropoda > Diplopoda > Julida > Julidae > Cylindroiulus > Cylindroiulus punctatus. The sequence goes on from JAQFYZ010000063.1 coordinate 67,988, forward strand.
ATATTGTATGCCCTGGCATAAAAATATAATTTTCTCGTCTTCAAATTTATTGCATCCCATATAACGTTCATGTTCATTCATACCGTTGTATCGGCTATGGGCGCCCATCTATGCATACATGAAGGCCCAGAATACCACTGCTTGTATGTGCATGTTTTTCCTTCCATGATAAAACTGCTACAGGGGTCACTAGTGCTACAGGCCTCTCATGTGTGGATGCTGTTTGACGCATTCTGCTGGCCCATTCCGATAACGCCTTTCCCAGTATAAAATGTCCCTGCATTAACGCCTGTGCTGGACCCATAAAGCAATAACTTTCTGAATGCTTTCGTATCAACATGCTAGTGAGCTCGTGCCATAAATAAAACCCCTTTGAAGGCTCGTTTTTATTTCGGCAATTTGAAACCCCGTATATATACAATGCTCCCCAGTCTTCGCCATCAAAACTACTTGACGGCAACGTGACTATAGCCCTCCATTGGGAAGGGCATATATGCAGGATATCTTCTATTTGGCCGCCATATTTGGTCATCGTTCCCCCAATAGCCAAGCAAATAAACAAATGCTGGTGAAAAAGTTGAATATGGCCATTTGTGGCCATGTTATGAAGAGATGACTAGATGTTACTGTGTATAGCAAATGTGTTAAATGACAAATAATCTCATACATGGTACCATTTCTAGTGTCAGCTAGTCACCATTTAATTGCCTACATGCTCTCTACATAACTTAATAAATAAATAGAAATAAATCAGCATTTTCATTTATATATCAGTATTCATGATAGTGATCCTTTTCCTTTTACCCTTTCATTTTACAACTTTTATTTCTGCTGGAAGTTTTCTTTACCTAATGTAATAGTACTTGTATGACCATACCTGGAAAATACAGTAAGCTTAAAGGCTGTAATCGCAATTACGATGAAAATTGTAATAGAAATATATAACTATATAGACATGTGTGCTGCATGGGCATAATGTGTATTGACATGGAGATGAAATGTGGTCCACGTGATCCATTTTCTGGTCAAACCATACATGGAATACGTTATGCCATATGGCCCATATTTAATTTTCTCCACCAGCGTGTAATGAAACTTTTTTATATTTATGTCATGTGAGCGAACAGACTGGCTGAATGAGGTGAATACGAATTTTTGGTTCCAAGATGGCCGCCGTCAAGCCTGCACTTCTACCCCTCGGTTGTCCTGCGTTTTTTTAACACAAGGTTTCAGAAGCCACGTTTCCAACTACAGTGAAGGATTTTATGATATCGATACTCACCGTTTTAGTGGCCAACAGCCAATGAAGAGCTTTTGGAAAGCCAATAAAATGCCCAATAAATTGGAGCAGCAATGAAACGAATAATTTCAACAGAAAAAAGGCTGATATATATCGTTAACTGTTAACGTCACGCAGAACATATACAGCCTGGGGCGACATAAGCATATAGGCCATCAATGACGCTAATAATCATCATCAAAGGGCTTTGATATCGGGATAAAGCAGCTCAACTTTCCCAAAGCCAAGAATCCATAGTCGGTATAAACCAGCCTGCTTTATGGGCACATAACATGGGTATGCATATGGTACTGTAGAAAAGTCGTTCGCGAATATCCGATTGAATGTGGATCTTTTAAAAAGAGATACCATATTAAAACCTTTGAATATTAACAGATTATTGCCCCACATTGTCGAATTTTCTTATACTTTGGGTATCAGAAACGTAAGAAAAGTAATGGCAAATATTAGTGAGTTTTCAGTTATAGTAAACACACTCATTACTGAAACAAAATTAAAACTTCAACAACATGCATGTATACGAGTCAAATGGCGTTGTGCAAAAATGTCACACCATGCTCTTTTGCCCAGAGAGCAATTCGTTCATATTACATTCACATAATTTCAAATATTTTCCCATGCAGGCAATATTAAATGTGTGGTTTATTATGTAGATGGAAGCATAAAAAATCATGAGGCGCAGCAGCGCCAGAAATGCAGTAAGATAAAATTTATTTCGTAACAGCCCAGAGACTTAAGCCTCTTATTGGACTTGGCATCGAAAAAAATCTGGCGGATTAAGGCTTGCTAATGTTGAGAAAACTCATTTATGGGGCATTCGAAACTGACTTAATGCACGGATTTCTGGTCACCAGACGCAATTGGGGTTTGCTGAGCCTGATCTTATCTTTGTCACGCACCGACATAATGTGCCTTATACATGTATTCTCCTGTTCATATTGAAAATGCATTGGCAGAGGACAGCCAAATATAAAATCAATTGCAATCAATTCAGCAGTATACATTTTCGTATCTCAGCTGACACCTGTCACCGGGTATATCTGAAAAATGCCAACTATGAAAACATTCAAATAACAGTTATTGCTACACACGCGTTTGAACTCAAATGGGGCTTTAGAATGAAACTGAGCACAGGCTTCAGCTCGGAATATACTGTATCAGAGCTACATGTATGTTCTGCGAAGACTACAAATGATATTAACGCGAGCAATGCTATACAGTACACTGACTGCAATTAAAACGCTTTTGTTCAGTTGCACATGATGAGCTCGTAGTAATTAATTTCAATGACAGTGTATGCTGTTAAAAGCATTTGGAGAGACAAAAGTAAGAAACTTACTGTATGCAAACTCGCATGAAAGATGAAATTCTCTTTCGCATCATTTCTCCAACCATGCATCGATTTGAAGCATATTTCTTGTTCTTTTATGTGAAGTGGTGAAAGTAATAATGGTTAACTCCAGTTTTTTTGATTTCTGAGTTATGTACAAAAATGTATTTTACAGATGTCAAACTGTTGCAAGAAAGTGTGTATAATGTGAAAGCCTTTGTGTGCCGCTGACATTGAGATAGTTGCACTGTTTGCAGGTTAAAACGCTCGTTTTGCAATACAATGACAATGCGACTTAACACCACTATCAATTTCATCCCTTCATGTGTTTGTACAAAATTATTTAACACATCCTATGCATAACACCATATGCACATTTGGAGCGGGGCATATTGTAGTTTATCCACAAATAGTTCAAAATTAACGAAGATCTTTTGTATTAGAAATGTTTGCAAGACCTTCGTCAACCAGATTAAGTACCACATTTTTCAGCAAGGTTTCAGCAGCTCGTTAAATGCTATCTAGTGTTAAGAGTAATTTATAGCACCATTTGTTCAAGGTAAGGTTGGTCAGAAATGATGCTGCCCAAGTGCGTCGTTTATGTCCCATATCAACGTTAGCAATTAAAGGAAATTAATGACTACTAAAGATCCTTAAAAGAGATACCCACGATGGTTAAAATCTAAACTAAAAATCGAATTTAGTATTAATATTTCATCCAATAATTAAGCTTGCATGCCGTAGTGCAAGCAAGAAATAGCACAGTGTACTGAATGAGTACAAGTACTGGCATTTATTTAATTTTCCTACTTGGGTGAAGAAAGTCAACTGTTTTTAACAAATTGAATCTATATGTTTTACATGGCGACATTCCATGAATTCAGGAACAAAACTCGGGGGGGAAATATGCGAAATATGTAATTTTTTCTTACAGAGCCTAACTTCATTGTTATTTTGCAAATAGCTTGCATTCGTTTTTCCTCCAGTGAGCTCTGTGGGTACGCTTGGTCTACAGTATGTACGAACAGTGCATTTGAATCCCATGGCTGCAAGATTCTGAATTCAATAAGGCCCGCCAACGTCCACGAAGTCCAATGTTTATTTCCATTCTAAGGACATATTTTATGCGCAATGCTGCGTGGGACATGTATGTAGATATTGGCGAGAGATGCTCCCTGCATACAAATTGCACTATCATGGAAGGAGTTTAGCGAAATGAGGAATTCATCCTTACATCTTGCTCTGTGTCTTTTCCCTTTCAAGAACCCCGGTCGTGTTCACCAGAAGACTAAAACCCATGTTCAATAACACGCGTGTGCGCAATCAATTTATTCAGGGGAGCCAAAGAGGATTTGAAAAGTCAAATATGGAAATTCGAGCCAAACAAGACGCTGAAAACAATTGTTTTGTAAACAGCTAAGTTAGCGAAACACAAGCCCATGGTCGGAACGTGTAGAGGCGAATGCATATGTAGTGGAAAAATTGTTTCCGGTATATATTGATCGTGTATACAAAAATAATAAATCCAATAATATGCAGGTTTGATTTTTGGACTGCAGTTTCACTCAACTGAATCAGTCTTTGAAGATTTTTAAATCATTAAGTTACTATTCTACTAACATATATTTACGAGGACAAAAATGCGTCAGTGAAACGTGTTTCATGTTTTACAATAACAAAATTGCTGGAACCAACATTGTCTAGAAAAACTTGTTTCTGAAAAACAAACAATTTCTGAGAAACATGCATAGGTTCGCGAAAAAAATCTTGGCTTCCTGGAAGCCATTTCCATCACTACGTTTTTTGTGCAGCGCCTGTCATTTGCAATACGACACAGAAAACGCGCCATCATCATGTGAATTTACTAATTAAGTTCAACATTGGGTTTTAATAAATATTCATCATATTTAATAAATTCGGTAGAAGTTCCATCACGTTAATGCATTTCGATTATTTTTTAGCTATCAACATATGCGTCATGTGAAATATGGGCCATTCATTATATGATGTATTCCATTCATGGTTATCCAAAAATTGCCAAGGAACGAATCTATTTGGCCATATAAGCTTACATGCATGTCATTACATATTTCTGGATGGTCATAAAGTATTTATATACAACTATGCATATCCACCTACTGTATGTCAATACATACCCATATGTATGTATGGCCATGCTAAACCCTTTGTGGCCATATTTCTGTATGGCCATAAAGTTTATATACATTCATACATATCCACCTACTGTACTTTCCCTACATACTCAAATACACCGTACATGTGTGGCCATATTGAACTTGTCCACCCGGGAATCTGATTTAAAACCATCCGGACGTTAATGGGTTTAACCAATGAGAACATGGCGCAGGATTTCCCATTACATTATTCGGGAAGTAATTTCCGCAGGGTCATCAATAGTGAATTTAAGATAAATTAGATCAAAACCCATTTCACAAAATGCATCGAGTTGCAAAGCCAGAAAACGCGTGTTTCTGTTAACTGCTCGCAATTTCCATCCCTTTCTTGTGTAAATTGGCCAAGAAAATCCCTTTTACGAACTTCCGTGCCGAGCAGACCCACTCTATATTAATTGAATTTATAGCAGCAGATTCAATTAAACTGGTACCTTTTCAATTGACAGCACAATGTCCTGCGCGGCAGCTTGTTTTCAACACACGGATTCAGCCAATCTCATGGTGCAATGAGATAACATAACTTATGGCAATCCCATTAGTGATCAGAAACTTGTTATAGCTCAGACAGTCTATACAAGAGCATTGATACTAGGCATTGAATGGCGAATTCAAGTTTATAATTTAAAATTTAAAATTATTGAGTATTGTATTGGAAATTGAGGTTTATTTTAAAAGAGCCTGGTGACGAGTCTCCTTATTCCACGTTAGCAATTTTTTTCGAGCGATTTTCAGTTATTCCCACGTCAGGGAGGTTGGGAAATCAATCTGAAATGACGTCATCTAACGCGTTATGGCTCCCATTGTATTACGCCATCAATTTATCATAAAGAATGTTGGGACATAAAACACGACGATATATTACACCGAGTCAATTCCCTCGCTCTAGATGGAAATTGAAGAAATAGTAGGGAATTTATGTAGGGCCTAAGCCTAAGTGTTAGCGACAATATCTGCGCCCCAGGCGAAAATCCGAGGCTGTAATTTCATTCTTTAAAACCTCGACAAAAATATATTTTATAGAAAGCCTCCATTTTCCTATTAGACGCACGTTTCCCACTGCTTGGAAATATCGCATTAAGCTAGGGATAAATCTTTCCATTTTCTCGAGAGAAAAAAAAAATTGTTTGAAAGTCAGACAGCGGCCGAAGAAGATCAAAGGATAGACACCAGTATTTCGCATGAGCTATGCCGAGCAGTGACATATACTTTGATATTTCTTAGGCTGAGAAAATCCTTGAGACAAAGCCATACCTAATGCAGCGCCGTAATCGCTGGCGCGGAAAATTACATGCTTCGAGAAGGTTTTTCAGTCCAAAGAATTTACTATCTTTTAAAAAATGCGCCATGATGTCGAAGATTACGCATTATGCGACCAGATATTTTTTCGACTTCGAGGAACAGCTGAAATTTTCCAGGCACCTGGAGCCAGATGCTACAAACGTTCAAAACTGGCCAAATATTAAATCAGAAACAAACTATGAAAATAACTCCAGGGAATGCTCAAATTAATTTCAGTGATTTGCGGAACAACTTGCGAGTACTAAGACAGAAGAGAAATGTGAAAATGATTACGGCAAAAAAAGAACCATAAAATAATAAATAATTTTTTTACTATCAACAATGCCCCTGATGTGGAGCAAACAGGCAATGCTCGATGATAGCAGTGATTGCCTACCTACAGGGGCATAAATTACAGGGCGATCAAAAAGCTCTTCTCCAATTACACAAATTAATTATCGTATTTTTTGCACAGGGAGTACCAGCAGGCGGGGATGTAATCACCAAAATCGAAAATGACATTCCATTAAACCAAAAACAATTGTACATTAAAAACTTCAGGTAGGTTTTTGAGAAGTGAAACTTATTTTGCAATATAAGTACAGATGTTTCTCACTGATATACAAGAGTGATATACACTCTACATCATTTCTATCCAATCCAGCTTTAACAGAATAATGCGCATGATCATCCAAATGCTCAGGCTTGTTATATCAAGACTACCTTTTGAAATTCCAAAAATAACTGCATCATTGCAGCATACGAATTCTTAACAATAAACTGCACTTCAGCAAACACAGAGTAGAAGCACACAGGGTACTGGTTGACATATTGCAGTCATATCCGATGGATGTAAACTTGAAAAACTGCATTAAGGCGGCCTTTATGACAACATGAATCATCCGAAGACGTGAAATATATAGGGAGCAAAAACTTAGCGAAAAAAAATGCACATGTCTAGCATGCCTGCCAGTGTTGCATTGCTGCTTTCCATTAGCAAACCTTTGTATTTATTACAGCAGTTCTCTTGTTTCACCGTTCCCTGTTAATCTCACAGCAAATTATGGCATCCCATAGCTATTATAAAATGATGGAAACATTTGGTCATGAATTTATTCTAGAAATCTCAGCTATGTACACGTATGAATATTATAAGAAGGGACGATCAGGCATGGACCATTAGGTTGAATGGAGGATTAAAAAAAGCTGTAAAGGCGTTTCAACCGAGCAATGCATATTTCAGAATCTGAGCCAAAAAATCTCATAATTTCTGAAATGAAAACGCCTATGTAGTTGTGTAAGCCTCTGAAAGTTGTGCCTATTAAGTCCACTTTTGTAATCAGATATTTTGGTACTGAATAGCCACAGTTATGCGAATTTCCAGAATAAAATGTCCCCCCACATGTTCTCGAATCACTTAACCATCTGTTGTCAGAATACAATTTTAGTGCTGCTTACTGAAAATGCAAATGTCGTTCGTGCAAATACGTTTATAAAATGTCCTTTCCCAATGAGAAATGCCTGTATATGGAATCCATCGTTTCGATTCTAAATAGGACATATGGAAGAGTCTAGCAAATCCCACATTCCTCCAACCGATAGACAAAATTTCGATCACATATATTGCTGCGAATATTAATTTGTTTACGATGCAGATTTTCGTCGACAGAGGACAGAATACTCATTAGAACACGCATAAGCACATTCCAAAGGCATGCTTCACGCTTAAGGAGACTGGGCTATTCATAAATTCAGTTTTTAGGAAAATATGATGACGGTACACTATGCACGGGGATGCATATTAAGAGGCAACCAAGCATTAATGGAAATCGGTTAGTATCAAAAATGTACATCAATTCCACAAAAAAAGCTATTCCTCCATATACTTCTTGGACATTTTTTATAATGAAAAACTGAAAAAATATGTTGCATCGAAAGTTTGAATTTTTCAAAAGTCAGACCCGGGTAGTAAAACTGAATTCAGTCATATATGGGGATATAATAGGAAATATTGATGAGAATGTATGAGAATGTATTGATGGGAATGTACAGTCAGATAAGCTATATATGACTGCATGCACGGTCACATTTACAGCATTTTGGCACCATTTACAGTATATGCTCGGCATTTAACCAACTAGAAATCTAATATCATGTATGATAATTATGTATATCCATGTGCATGAGTATTGATACCGGTATACAATATGCATGGTATTATAAGATAAACAGAGTATGGCCACATACAGTGTATATTTATACGTATTCAATGTAGCTACATGTATGTAGCAATACAATAGCATACGTAGGCTATGTAATAATGCAAGTCGTTAGCCAACACCATTGAAATTAGATGTACGTCGCATGCAACATTAAAAGTAGGTAACAACTATGATGCATTGTCTGGCATCTTTCCCAATTGCTGCTAACTCCATATTTCGCGTATGAGACTTTGGGATAACATAATTAACCTTTCGTCGTGAATGGATCTAAATCAATAATTGCACATAAAGTTGTATTCGCCAAAATTTGGCATAAGACTCTGGTAATTAATTCGTAGGTTTAGCATATCGATCGACGCTGTCCTTTGCAGCAGTTCTTCTATATTTTCAAAGCCCACTATGGCGCATAAAAATGTGCTTTGATGCACTACGAAAACGTGTCTGCATGATGCAAAATGTCAACATAGCTATAGTTTTTGTCAGGAAATTCGTCAAACAAATGGACGTCTGACCGACTTGCAATAATTCAATATAAACCTGTCCTAGACATGTATTTAATATATGATGGAAATTTTGCAAAGATAACATATAAATAGGTCGCCAAAAATGTCTATTGTTTTATGCCGAAGGGTATATTGAAGACCAAACATTTTTTATGCTGCCTGTTTTGTTTAGGGCAGATTTATAAACTACATCAACACCGCCTGGTGGCGCAGTCTCCTATCCTGATGCGATTTCCATGGTACCCACATATTAGTCATTAAAACGATGGAATACATTAATATAAAATTAAAAGAACCATTAAGGCGTTTAAACAGTCTATTTGCCCTGGAGGATTTTAGATAATGGCATGTGCTTACCGAGTATTTATAATAATTAGATGGGGAGCAAAATGTTGAAGTGAGGAAACTTCGCACTCAATCTTGAACACGAGCCATTGTGAAATTTTGCTCGTAAAATTCTAACGCCTAGTAGTAAACCAAGGCGTTAGCATATCACTAGCATACTGTACGTGCCTTTTATACATGAGCCACGAAGAATATCCTATATCCCATATGCCGATCCTTTGTTGCTTGTATCAGATGTTTTAAATGAGTCATAGTCAGTGGCTTGTTTGAAATTGCTTTCAATTTCCATTATATGAAAATTTGATAATTTGAAGCATGAAGTCCGAAGCAAAGTGTATAAAATAAAACCATTCAAGGTTTACATGTGCATGTATATATTTTAAAGTTTGTTTATCGTTGTTTAAACTATTCTCCGGAATGTTTTATAATTTTTTTTACATTTCAAATTATTTTTTTATTAAAAATATACATGCACATTTCCATTTTTTAATGTCCACAACTTTCCAACATTTTCAAGCACAAAGTGTGACGATATCCAAATTGTTGGCAGTGCTCAGGTCTATAAGTCCTTGGATTAATGATAATGAACACCCATTTGATTTAAAGCATGTCACGCAGACAATATTGTGCCTCATGGGTGTACGCTTGTTTGTTCTGTAAAACCTAAAAGCCCATGGCTGTATTATCAAGAGACTTATTGAAACTTGTTCATTTGAGTCTATTGGAAAGCACTCCGAGGATCCCACCACAAGAAGTAGTTAAGATATTTGTTGCTTGCGCAAACAACCGCTTCCAATAAATTGAATTACAATTGTGCCGTATCATCCAGAGATTTGTATTTACACATAATTTCCAGACCTCTTTTCCTTCTTAAGAACCAATAGCAGACCCAATTTTCCCTCTCCTGGTGCGAGCACAGAGTGCAGCCATGCATTAAATTCATCGGATCATTACCATAAATCAAGACGTGCACACGAGCATACGTCAGCCGCTGTTCCAAAATTCGGAACAAAAATGCTTAATTTATAATGCATTAACCTTTTGCCTCCTTGGAAATCTCCTCGGAGGTAAACGTCTTTGGATATTTCTGATGAAGTGCTTACCACCAGCTCACCATCGCTCCCATTCAAAAACAATAATGCCTGACTTTGAAGATGTTAAAGGTGAATGTGAAGAAAAAAGTGATTTAACTTTCATTAAAACGATGCATGCTGCTTTACAGGTCTGTTGCTTACATTAGCGCCACCAGTGTGAGAGCAGCAGCTAAGGCCAGGGGAAATTATCCAAGTAAGCCGTCAAAATACCATAAAAATTTTGGCAATCGAATTTATTGCTGAGATAAATGAATTCTGGCCAGATTTATGGCATAGCATTGTCATTGTCCTCATCACCAAATTAATTTCAAAAACTGCTACCCTAGTTAATATGGAACAAGAACCTCTAAAGTTTTTCATTTCATGTTTTTGGTTTACATGGATAGCCAGAATCGCTACATTTGGAATAAAAATGTCAGCTAAATAGAAAAACTCAAGATTGCTACAGATCATGTGATCTATCGCCCATCAGTGTAAAGCACAATTTCTTAACTAACAGAATACGAACTGCGAATATGTACAGGGTGACCGTGATCCCAATTAATCGTACAGTAAAATTGACTAGTTTTTTCACAATTGTATACACTGTATTAAAACTTATGGACGTCAAAGAAATATGTCATTACATGATGATTGAATTAATAGTTCCATCCAGGGTCAGCATTACCGTATCTTCAAACCTCTCCCCTTCCCCTTAGCAGGTGATGACACCATCAATTACTAATTTCATTTTGTGCAAATTATTTGTCGAAATTATAAAAACAATGATGGATCTTAGTTACAGTTTAAAACAAAATAAATATAAAAAGCACTGGACAAAGATGATGACATAATACATAAACGCCCCTAAACACTGAATCATGTCTAAGGATTATTACTGATAATATTTGATGCTTAACTATGGAGTCATAAAGACCATCTTCAATGATTGAATTTCTAATGTAATTTATGCAATATATATTATACATAATATATTTCATTTTATACAAACCGAGTATATTGCTGAGACTCGATTTCACCTCCACCCTGTACTAACTTCGTACAGTTTGCTAGCATCGCAATGAGGTGAAACTGTTTGGTAGGTTTAGTGGGCCAACATTTCATGTTGCATGAAAATTATCGCATCTCCTGCACTAGAATAATTACTGGAGAGAAACCCTCAAACGCGCAGTGCATTAAAACGACCCACAAGCATATAATGCAGCCACCAAACAGAAGTCCTCGATTGAACGAACGATATTTATCAGACAGAAATTGAAAGCCCCCTATGGCTCGTTAATTGCGCAGACACACTATCTCGTCACGGCCTAATTTATGAAATCAGCATTCGGGCTTGATTGATATGGCAAATGGGCTTGGGTCCCAAGCGGCCAATTTAACGCCAAATCAAATCGCAATGTGAAAGTGAATATAAAACCAGCCAACGAAACGTGAAATGCGACTATTACAAACGTTATCAGCCCTCGCACCAACCAACGAGACAGCATACTGTCTGCTGGCATCCTCCCAGCATTGGGAATCAACTTAGAGCCGCCATTTTGTTGTTGAAGGTGTTGACAAAAACCTTTCTATACATTATGCTACAGCCAGTCTTCATGGCAGCTTCGAGGAATGATATTAGGATCAACATTAGATTACACGCAGACTTTAATTACAGTTAATTAAGCTCACTTTAAGGCCCATCAAAAGTGCATTGTGACTTTGGGGACACCCTGCACAAAATTGCAAAACTCAATTTCTTCTTTCCTGATCAACATATTAAAATTATTTTTTTGCTAACATTAAGAGGGACTCGCGTTTTATTGGCGATACTATTTGACAACTTGTGGAAATGCATATGATATTAATAAAAACGATAATTCTATGTTTGACTTTTGATTTTGCTTTATGAGCGATAGCTGGCAGCACCTGCCGTCTGAATGGGAATATAAGATATCTAGAATTTGAAACAATTCTAAAAACGAAATGTCTTGTAATTTTATATGGTCAAGGAAGTTACTATCAATATAAACTTGGAATTAAAACATTTAGTTTCATTTGAAATTATCTTATCTGTCCAAAATTACGTAAATTCAATTGCAAAAAATCACTTTCAATGGGCTTAAAGCAAGAATGAAACCACGCACTAACGATTCTCAACTGAAGACAATCAATTCAAGTCAGTAAGTTGAAAATAAAGTTCTTATAAGTAGATTTAACGTAATCAACGCTGCATGTAAACCAGGTAAATCGCAATAAATAAATTGCTTCAGGAGTGCAGGCTCTCGTGACCTTTGACCCAGGTGCAGTCGGGATTAACGAAAAGGCGGAAATTGCATTTTCGCTGCTTATTTTCGGGCTGATTGGAAGCCAGGATTACCTTTTTCTTCGCCATAACCGTCAATAATAATTTGCTCGTTGCCAACATTTTTCCATTTAGGAATGGAAAGCCCGAGGCCGTTTTCGTCTCTTGGTACTAAAAGGTTTGGTACGGTGATACAAGCGTGAAGAGCAGGTCGCTAATCGATCGATGGTCGCTCATCGAACAGGAACCGGAAGGAGTCTCTCGGCCTCGGTTCATTCATCTTCTGGCGGCCAAAAAGCGAGACGCTCACGTGGTCGGAAATGACATCAGCAGCTGCCGGAAGTCAGAAGACGCGGTGCCGAGAGGGCATCCCTAAAGCCCTTTTCGTGTCTGCATGATGGCAGTTATTTCTGATGGCAAAATTAACAGTCAATCAATCGCTGGCCCGTGGCACCCTGGTCAAGCTTCATTAAATCTGATGGACGGGCGCCAAAAACGCCACGAAGTTAAAACGTCAAAAAGTTGTTTGGACACGTTTGACATTGAGTGAGATGGGTGTCAGAAGCCTTCAGTACTAGCGTTTCGTTTACTAGAGTAAACGTTAACGAAACTGAAGACGAGTGTACTTCTGCTTAAGTCATGTTACAGCATACAGAGCAGAGGCTATGAGAAAGTGTGTTTATAGGTCAAACGCAAATGGACAGCATGGACAGTTGTCATTCTTGTACTGTATTAGTCAATCAGGATTGAAATACAGTCAAACCTCGTTATAACGAACTCGCTTATAACGAATTACTCTTATAACGAACAGTATTTCCAATCCCCGTCACAGCCAATACAGAAATAAGGTTAATTTATACTGTTATAACGAACACATTTTCGGGGTCCCATGCACTAAGGTTACAGAACACACACAGAAAACAGTCCCATTTGCACAATCTTCAAAAAACATTATTTCAAATAACTTTTACTTGTAGGTGTGCAGGGTAGTTACATGTACATGTAAGTGTATGAATAAAATTTCGACTTCCTTCTCATTCAGACTTTTGACACTTTTCTACACTTAGGAGAAATGTCGCGAAAGAAATAATAAACGATCTCCAATGACAGATTAGTTCAAATAAATCACCACTGTGTCCTCAGAAAAGTTGTAAATTACTGTACAACAAAATGTTAAGCAAGTATAATTACAATTTATTTTTAAAACTCATATTTTTTTTCTAGCTACTCATATAACGAACTACGGTTATAACGAACAAATTTTGGTGGTCCCATGCAATTACAATTTTCATACATGCAAATACATGTACAATGTACATTGATTTGGACATAGTCCAGTATACAGTAGTTCCTACTCAAAATCTGCGCAAAATCTACATGTCTAGTACAAGCGTATACAAGAATGGTACTTGGCACTTGTGCTCTGTTATGCCTAACCCGACCTAACCTAACTAAGCTTAGTATGATAACCTAATATACTAGACTCTACGTAAAACACTTGTATGCCTAACCTACCGCACATCAACTCCTCTGAAGGAGTGGGATATCCAAAAGCATGTAACTTGCCGCAATGGAAACTTGTTAAATTCAAGAAGGACCATCTAAAACTAGTCAAATTTCAATGCAGTCTGAAGTTCATCAAAAGCCACGGCTTGTACGTGTATATGTAGGTCTAGGGGAGTTTGTGGAAAATATGCTCAGAAGGGCTGTTCTGGAAACGTAGTATGTTTACCACGATATGAGCTTATCTAGCGTAATTTATGCCCCACGTCGAACATTTAGTCATTTACGATTTGGGAGTTGGTTGCTACGAAATTCCTGGCAAACCTCAGTGGACACATTGACTGGGTTGCTCATGCCCGTGTTTGTGATTAACCGGGTTGCGCGGGGCGAAAAGTAATGGCTGCATTTCATCATAGCTGTTTGATAAATCATGCAAGAGCTCAGAAGACATTAGGCCAGCATTTGCAGCTGCCTACCGCCTTCTTGCACGCAGACTGGCGCATGAATAATTCCGCTAAATTATTCAAGCTTAACCAAAACGCAATAGTGAATCTTCCCCAAAAACCAAAACGAGCCTGTGCACATGCGCTCCATCCCCTTTAAGGAACTCGAGAAATAACACAACTACTCGTGTAAAGGACAAGTGCCTAGTTTATGAAATTACGATGGCCACCCTCTCAGAAATGCACCAACACTTCTGCATTTCTCGCTTGGCGCAGACACCTCGGAAAAGAGCAAATGGAGAAACAAAGTACTTTATTGCTCGTGAAATGACGCATTAAAAGAAATTATACTGAACTAATGCCAGGGAACACGTGCTTGGCACGCTTTAACCAGCTTTCTGGTGTTCCTGAACTTTAAGAGACTATACTGAGCTCAGAAGAAAATAAGACTATGAAAAAATAACTTAGCTATAGTAGAACCACGAAGTGATGGAACTGGGCTGAAAGCGCCGACCAATAGAATCCAATCGCCAGTTTGCGATT
>JAQFYZ010000064.1:0-81936 GCA_034695085.1 Cylindroiulus punctatus
GGGTAAGAGTGGGGTAGCTTTGGTTAGGCAGGACATGTTTTGTAGCTTTTTTCCCAGGCAGGAGTGTACTAATCATTGCTTTTTGTGTGTTGGTTTATTTGGGTTTAATGCACATGTACTCTTGTTTTAACGTACTGTGCTTGACATGATCATGTCAACAATCACTTTTGGCAATTAAATCGACAGGGTCAGGACAGTGTCAGGAGTGTGCTAATCTTGCTATGTTGTTTTCCGTAGTTCCGTTACCGTGTACAGGAATTGTCTAATATTTGTCTTTTACAATTTTGTAACGCGTCTAGGACATTGCGCGAATTGTTAATACGTGCACTTTTTTCTGTACAGCATGTGAGAGTCACCTTCCACTGTGAGTTCTGTATTTCTAATATCTTTTTCTGTCTTTTCATAGAAAAGCTTGGTGGATTTCACTGCCTGCAAATAATTTTTATATGTAAGTTCAACTATATAGTTCTGTAAATATACACTTTACTCCACTTTATCCATTTGAAAGTTAGTGCAACAGGGTTTGTATTTGGAAAGGGAAAATTTTGCGTAAACTACAGGATGACCATGAGTCGGTCCATGACGTCCTAATGCCATTACATAAATTGCTATTTAGTTTGGCCGCTGTCATTTTGAAATACTGTAGGTCCACTTCCTGTAGCGCCACTAGTTAGATTAGATCAGACAAGTTTCTTTCAGAAACACACTAGCTATCCGACCAGCAGGTGGCGCTCTCCACCTGCGTTAACTCAAACCCCCTTTTTTGTCAGCACCCCATGGTACTTGCCGAATTCCGTATCACTGGGAAAAGCGAACAAGGGGGCAACGTCTGCTGCGAGGATTTTCGCCCTCCGAGTTTCCGTACTAAAAGTTTGTTACCAAAATTGTTATTTGTAATGTAAATATTATCAATTATTATAATACTAGTCGATTAGATAGTTGTAAAAATGGATAGCGAAAATGCAGAGCAACTCATTTTTGACATTGAGGCGCACAATGATGAAAATGAAGAGAAATTAGAGGCAGCAAACGACGGTATATTATAGTAATTTCTGGGTCCTGTGCATACCAGGAATGAACAAAAATTAAAGTAATAATATTTTCGCCTAGTTGCCATGATCAGCTCCAGATCGCTGGACAAGCTAAGCACTGGGTTCGTAGAACTTTATGTCGAAGACTTGAAATCTATAACAAATCCGTTAAATGAATTGAAGTGAGTATGCAATACACATATTCGTATTTCCATTCGAAACAAAATGTTAAAACGCTGAAACTAATTTTGACTTTTTCATGTAGCCGTAACCAAGAAGTGTTAATAGAAACTATTTTACACGAAAATGCGAGGTTTGGAGAGGCAAAACAGTCTGTAAACTTAGATGAAATGGTATAAACACCAATACTTTTATAGTACTGTTACGTTTTATGGTGAAATGCATATACATGTACATGTACATGTATGTACCGACCGGTAATTAGAAAGCGACCCCCTGATGCACAATTTTTGAACCTAACTTTCGGTGTTAATTTTATACAAGTTAGTACAAACGTGTTATTGATTCAAATAATTCATCTCTATCAATTGAGAAAGATTGGTTTTTTTTATTATGGATCGCTTTCTAAATGTCTATTGGTGTGTCATAATCGAAATGGCGTTATTGACATAAATTTCAGAGTTCATAAGCATTCAATTTTTAATAATGTTTATTTACGTCTGCATAAACAATTTTATAACACTTCTCACAATTATGCCATGTTTAGCAAGTTTTATTTTTAGTTTAACAGACTAGCTCAATATCAGACCAAATTAGTTTCCATTAAAAAAGATATGTTGGCCTTGCACGAAAAGGCTGTAAAACTCAAGGTATACATATTTTGCTTTGATATTAATAATTTAAATCTGCATTTCCAAATATCCATAATTTTTTCTTGCAATATCATTTTAAACAGAAGAGGTCATTGAAATTACAAACATTGAAAGAAAAGGAAAGTGGACAAAAGGAAACTACAAAGTTATCACAATAATTATGAAAGTATATTATTAGGATGTTATCCAACTTATTGCTGAATAAATAAATTTTTGTACAAATTATGGATGTTGAAATAAAACCAAAATATACTACATGTAGTACCATTTCAATTTCTTTTCAAAATTATCTAATAACTGTATAAAAATATTTTCAATCAGCACAATTACAACATTGCACTGGAAGCATTTTTACATGCAACGCATATGAAGTTGTAAAACTAGCAGATCTAAATTTAATTAATGCTCAAAAAAGATGTTCAATTTATTATTGCACCACAAAACAAACTAACTTTCCTCTCATCTAAAATAGTTTCCTGAGAGCTATATTATGCATGTATAGAAATGAAATAAAATTAAATGGCTAGAGAAGTGGCATTATTGCACTAAAGAATACGTAAAGAAAAACGCCAAGAATCAAAATTATGACCAAGTTAATATCTAAAAATAGCTTTGCCAACCTGTTCTGATGCAAACATGAGAGCTTTTCCAAATGGTTTTGCATAATTGCCACTTGTTGAGCTTCACGTCCCTCATAATCATAACCACAAAACCAATAGTATGCTTTTTTCCATTTTGGCAAGGGTTCAGCAAAATCAACAGTTGGCTGAAAATTGTCTGGATAAGGAATGAACACATTTAGAAACATTGTTCAGGTTATTAATTCCGTTTAAATTACTGATAGAAAGATTTGAGAATTTTTGTCATCCTGGTTACCTCTTTTGTTATCATGCTGCGAATTCCCATTTTGCAGCCCTGTAGTACTTTTGGTGTTAGTATCAACACTGATATCGTCAGTTGAAGGTTGATTCGACATTTCAAAATGTTCAATTTCGTCCGTCCTATTTCCTTTATCAAACCTCGTCCAATAAGTGGTACGAATCAACTGAAAAATAATCTGGCTCTTATTCCAATCTTTGTTGAAATTTCCATCGTGAATTAATTTGCTGATTATTACCTTTGATGCATCCATTGGTTTCGTGCAGTAGCTTATAACAATAGACACGATAATTGTCAGCCAAAATAAAATTGTTGCAAAGTACATGTAATGAAGTTTTGCTATAAATGATGGTCTCGTATCAACTTCACCACACGCTGGTTCCGTGTAGTTAAAATCTAAAATCATCCGAGCCAAACCAATTATGAATCCAGTTATAAGTGCCCAAAATGCTCCCTGAAAGATAGACAACACAATTATAACAATTTGGTTACATCAGCACATATATGCCGTCCAGAATTGGTAATACGTACACTTTCGTTTAACCTTTTAATAAAAACAGCAACCAAGTACACAGCCGCAATAGGTGGGGATAAATAAGCGGCAATTGCTTGGATATAAATGTAGAGCTGACCGCCTTGCATTTGCAGAATTACAGGAATCCATGCTATGCTGGCTACTACCATAAAGACAACGAATGATCTAAAACGAAAAATGAGTTTGATGAAGACAGTGAATAAAGTGCACACGAATAGACAAACTTTCCTAACATAATGACAATCCTTGAACGTCCCCTTGATTGAGAATTTTTATTCAATATAACATCTGATGTATACCATCAAATGATTGTGAAACATGATATCCAATAATCATGCCAAAATATACCGTTTACAAAGTAGTTATACTACTGTATATCTGGCTATGGTAAATACGACTTCCAAATCCTGGAAAAAGGAAATGCTGAGAATTATCATCATACTTTCCAACAACAAGCAGCTCCGAATTACTAGCACGTGGTCTCATGAATCGCCATATGTCCATCGTAAACAGTGTGCTTGCACTATTAAAAACCGATGTCAAATCAGACATTAAAGCAGCTAGCATCACTGCAAACATTATGCCACGCATACCTGCAATATAAAAATGACAAGTTTTAATGTGAACTGCACGTGCACATTAAAGAAAGAAATCGGCAATTACTCGCCTCCAGGCATAAGTTCTAAAATCAATTTTGGGTATGCAAGATTTGAACACCCAAGACGACTTCCACAATATTCTTCACACAACTCAGGTTTCACACATCCAACAACATCTGATAGTAAAAATGAAGAAAAATAAAAAGATGACATGCTCTGATTGAAATGTGATATAACCATTAAATTTAAATTTATTAAATCGTGCATGTTGAATTAGCCTTTCAAAACCACAGGGAATGCAGATATATTGTAATTTGTCCTTATACAATTTCATGAACTCTAAAAAAATAACGATAGCAACTTATAATTACCAGGGTAAAGGACTCTGCTAATCATCCCTGGCATTACAATCAAGAAAACTGGCAACAATTTGACATAGCCAGCAAAGAGTGTTGCTCCTTGGGCATGAGAGAGTGACTTGGCTGCTAATGCCCTTTGAACCATCATCTAAAAGCCATAAAAATATTAAATGGTAAAAATGTGCAGGTTTGCAGCTCGGCTTGATAATGTTGGAAATGATTTCAAAATAATGATAAAATCAATTCAATATAATGTGCACGCAATAAATCCAAGAATATGGTATATCCTGGATTTATTCGCAACACACCAACAATCAAATCAATTTATCAATACAATAAAAGTGCGTGAAGGAATTACTTGATCAGTGCACCAATACCAAATTGAAGCTGGAGTCTGTCCAAACAGAAAACCTGGCCATGGCATATCCGAATTAACAGGATCACGAAGCATTACCCATGCATCTTCTCTTGGAATACCACAAGTGGTATTAGGAATACCCACACTGGGAATTGCATATTGGTATTTTTCTTTTAATCCCGCAATTCCACCAACAACCACAAAGCCTACAGAAGAAATGACAACAACAAAAAATGCTTAATTTCAGCTATACATGTGTATTAAATGTTTAATGAGAACGCCTAATGACAATACCCACTTTTAATCATTAGAATGCTGGCTCCAATGATCATTATAAAAAACTGGAGTGTATCTGTGTAAATAACTGCAGCAAGACCACCTAAATGTAAGAAATGTGCATTTGAACATCTTTTTCATATTACTGTATGTATGATGCTATCATTTCAAAGCAATTAATGACTCAACACATGCCACCACAATTCATTTTCCTCTATCATCAGCAAATGTACAGTGTAACATAAAGAGTCGTTATTGAATGTTACAAACTTTATCATAATACATTTTAGTTCCTGGGCACTTTTATC
This sequence comes from Cylindroiulus punctatus, assembly GCA_034695085.1. Taxonomy (NCBI): domain Eukaryota; kingdom Metazoa; phylum Arthropoda; class Diplopoda; order Julida; family Julidae; genus Cylindroiulus; species Cylindroiulus punctatus. The sequence continues at coordinate 5,179 of JAQFYZ010000064.1, forward strand.
AACGAACAATGCCTATTAAATCATAAACGGTTAACAAAGATGTGGAACATGTACCTGTCACTGTACATATGCATGTCATAGACAAGAGAAGAATGGTAGACAAGTACAGATTCCATCCCAGAGTTTCTTTTATAAATATTGCCCCTGAAAACAGGTTCACCTAAAAATCGAATTGGAAGGATAAATTGACAATATTATACTACAGTCTAGTAAATATACAGAGTGTTCAAAAGTCGCCAAATTTTTATGTTATATGTATGTGATACAGAGGTACCAACTTCTCAGAAATTCATCAATATCAGATGAACGAAATGGATTGGCATGCATTTTTGTACACTCTGTTGGTAATGTTTACAACTGAAGAAGTTCAGTATTTACCTAGATTTTTGACTGTGTCAGCTTTCAGCCAAAGTTAATTTTTGAGCTTATTATGAACAAGACGACCAGTCCATCATTTGGATGGACAAGGTCCTCTAGACTCTGCCCGGTGCACTACAATTAATTTTCATTTCAATTTGGCGCATGTAGGGAGCCTAGTCGAGCACAAGGTCCTCCAATTTAAATCAACGCCACACGCACGTCTGCCCAAACCCGCTTTGCATATCGCAACACGCTCGAATATCAATAATTTTAATTAATAAGTCTAACGTTCAACATGCCAAAGGGCACGAAAGCTTATCATAATTATTCGATCACCTATTGCCGAGAAACTGGGCTATATAGCTTGTTCGAACTTTGACGCACCTGCCTGGCAACTCAAATACTGAGGTTCGCATCAACATTTTTCAGCGCTAACTTTCGACGTCAGAGCGTCACAGATACATACACGAATCTTAAGTAATTTTTCAAAACCTTCAGTATAGTGGAATCACATGCTTCCCAGATACTAACACTTTCAATACAAGGTATTTTTCATAATCCAGCATGTTGTCAAAAATATAGGCAAACATTGAATTCCTTGCTGTTAACTAAACATTATAATGGAAGAATCAAAACTTACTGATAATTTTGTAAAAATATACAGCAAAAGTGATAAGATTGCAAGAAAAATGCGAATCCTTTTACCTCCAAACCTTTTCGACATGTATTCTGGCAACGTGCAAACCTATCAAAAATTGTTTGTAATCAATTCAATAATATAATCTACAATGTAGAATTCGTTGGTCAATTTATATACAATTTAAGCTATGCAGAAATAAACTAAAAATCCGAAATGCAAACAAGTTACCTATACCTTGCTGGCTATGTAGACAGGAAGAAACACCCATCCTAACAACTGAAGTAATATCAGCGCCTGTAAATGCGTCAGACAAGAACACGGGCAAATTAAACAAGATAACTGAAATGGCATAATTGGAATACAAAATAAATAATAGTGATACAAACATTGAATTCAAAAGCCCCGACTGAAATACCACTAGAAGCTCCAGAACCAGCGAGTCCAATGAAATGTTCACTGCCAATATTACTAGCAAATATCGATGCCCCTACCTACAAATATTTGGCCAAACAGAAAAAAATGCCACATTATATGTATTTCTAAAAACGTGTGAAAAAAATCGAGTGATTAAATACTTTCACTGGTGATAATTAAATGTTTAATAAATACTGTATGACTACTGGAAATATGACTACTATGACAAAATGGAATCCAAAGAAAGAAATGTACTTTTAAATTCGAGAGATCTAAAAACAATTAGAAGTTACAATATTTTCTTTGGAAATCCATCAGTGTTTAAAACTTCAGAAATCAGGACAATTGTTTTTGGCTGGTAAGGTATTAAGAATTAAACCAACTCTACATAAATGATCCTTCGTTACTCATTTATAGCTTAATCTCAATAAAACTTCACTAGTAAAATGAAACTGAAATATTTCATACAGGCAACCATGTCATGAACCTCCCAGCTAGAAAGTAACCGCTGATTGTGCTTCTTTGAGATTTGTACATAGCCTGAAAACGAATCAAGACAGAATTAATTAATTAAACGATGCAAAAATGACAATTCATCAATTTCTTCACTTACTATAAAATAACAAACGGAATACAAAATTTAGCTCAAAAAGTTTTGAAATACGTATGTCTGAGCCTCTCGAATACAGTATCTTCAATATAATAATTATTTATGTTTATTCCAAAACCAAGGGAAAAGGAGTAAAAAGACTGCAGCAATGAAAACACTATAATAATTACCCTGTCAGTAAAAAATTACGCAAACACAAATAACGTGGTATATTGCAATTCAAATGGATAAATTAAAAAATTAAATTATAGCAAAAGCTACAGCTGAAGATAGAATCTGCTTTCTTGGTTGAATAGGAAGTGACGATTACAGAAAACATATCGCAGCCTATTTAGCATATCATTGAATGTCAAGTTCTTGGTGTGTGCGTAAAGATATGGTGAAGATTCCAATTAGAAAGTTGTATGTGTAGAGCGAATGAAATGTAGTGTACATTAATTAACTAATCCATCGCTGCAATTTATTTGTTGCCATATTTCACATCATACACAAGTAATGAAATAGACGTTTGTGTACTAGTATGTAGTGAATTGCCTTTGTCCAATTATTATGGTGTCAAAGCTTGCTATTTTGGGAACCAGTGTCCAGTCATGCACAAAATACATGTAGTTCATTTTTTCAACACTTTACTACGGGATGGTTAAATTATTCATTTTGACATTGGGAATAAATTTTTTGGTCAAAATTCTGTAAAATAAAAAACACATTAAAAAACGGCGAATGGCTAGCAAGGAATATGTCTATACAATCGGACCAATACGGCCCAAATAAGGTACAGTACTGTACTACGCCAACAATTGCACACTGGCATTCGTGCAACGCACAGATGCATGCCTAATTTCAAAATGAGAACTGTTAACTTAATTATGGAATCGTCACGTCACTTATTCAACCAGAAGAGTATAATTGACATAATTGTTGTATATTGAAGATATTCGAGAGTCCCATAAATGCCTCATGTATAGCCTACATTGTATTGTATTTGTCGTGGAAGTGCAGTTTCGATTATACGAAAGCCTTACACCTGTTTGTTGCACAACTACAGCAAAAATAGCTCCATCCATATAGTGATAGTGACAATGCTATGGTTTCAGGCTATGTGGAATACAGTGATGCCCAGATGGCGTAACAAATTTTTGGTGGGCCCCCTGCAAGCCACCGCAAGCCACCAAGGGGCGTAGCCCCTGGTGGGGGGTTGGGGGTTCTGTAATTTTTATGACCCTAAAATTTGCCTGTATGGGCCCCTGATCAGCCGTAGGCCTGATCATTGAGAGTCAATAATTTTGTATTATTGACAAAAAGTGGAGATATTTTGATGACAAAAGTAAGTGCAAACTGTACTCACGAAAATTCAAATGTGGAGTGAAGAGGACCCTTCCCAACAACCAGTGATAATGTGACCAAGTCCCAGAAATTCCAGAATGAACTGGAATTTCAATTGTGTGACTTGGGAGCCCAGATGTCCCAACATACCCTGGGTGTTGTGCCCATTTCCATTCATTTGGAAAAGGCCGGGGCATTTGACCGTTTCTCTTCAGAAAATTGCCAAAAATCCGATTTTTTTCACATTTTTTGACATGCAGATATTACATGTACCTCTACATGTACGACTGTCAGAAAATTAGGGCTGGAGAAGACATTGTAAATCTCCTCCATAATAATTGGAGAGGAGCCACTGCTATAACAATTTCTAGAAGGGCAATCTCCAGCATGATACAGGGCACACCACTTTTGAAAAAATAAATAAGTCTTTTAAAATTCTCTTTGTCAGGATGAATAGATACGTTTTCTTGCATATTGTATTAATTTTGGCACTGGTAATTCTTCAGTCACTAGCCAAAACGTGTAACAATAGGACTACAGGAAAACTTGATGAATCTCATAACACCTGCTGACCTTGACATCATAAACTTTGTGCCTTACATTTTGGTTATAGTTGTATAGTGGCTCGGATAAATTTTGGATAGAGAAATCTATTTTGGCTTGCCCACTATTGCAAACGTGGCACCATTTGTAAAATTTGATTCCTGGTTTCGATCAAGAAAGTAATGATTATTGATATTGCCTACGCCTCGATGCACTATCTTGGTAGAGCTTTTATTGGCAAGCAATTCAAGGACAACAACTTTTATTTGCAAATAATTTATGGAGAGATGGGCCCCTAAATGGATTTTTTTTTTGTGTCGAATGAGTATCGTATCGCCGCAGTAACAGATCAATAAATTCTGCAAAAAAAAAACATTTTTCCAGACAGCATATAGCATTAAAAATTAAATCATCAATCAATTTCCTGACTAAAAATAAAAATAAAACTTGTAACTTGTAAACTTGAAATAGGGTTTTTACTCATGCAGGCAGTATACACTGTAATTAAAGGCGATTTATAGCGCTTGTATGCTTATTTAAAAACTGCTCCATGGTCAAAACATATACAGCGTCACGCATTAGTTAAAGATTTACATTACTTTTTGCTAATTCATTCACAAGGAGCACTATAATACAGTGATACCGGTTGTGACATGTAAAGTGTTACAAAACAAATCTTGAAGATAGGTCATATCGACTGAGATCTAGATTGCGAAAATGTATTGAGTGGTTTTCGAATTATAGACTTAATTTTGATGCCGGACACCCTGTACGTTATGATGACATGTAAACGTGGGAGGTACATGTACGTGTATACGTAATACCATAGGATGGCGTATATGGCAACATAGTGTGCGACACACCTTGACCTACAATAAACTAGCGTGGCATACAGCTTTGACAACACCAGAAAAACAAGCGACGCGACGTAAAAAAAATTCCTGAACCCCAATATATGTACATTTTGATTGGTGAAGCAAACACGAATAATTCCGGAATCATACTTACGTAAAATCCCGCTCCAAGAACAAACACGAAATAAGCAACAATTGCCACAATGTCCCAAACATTTAAGTATTGGATGGAAGCCATTATTCTGGTTGAATGTAATATTGATTACAGGAATTAAATAGGTTTTTGCACTCCGGGTAGGGTAACAGAACGAACAGACACATCAATGGAATGTTGATGAATGAGATCCAAAAATTTCCACCGAGCCATCAGTTGCCATAGAGAATTTACGGAGTCTCGTACAGGACATTGAACAAAAATGACTGTAGGTAAATAAGAAGGAGCGCTAGCGGCGCGAAATTCAAAAACAAAGGTGCAATTTAATGCATTGTACATGTACGTTCATGAAGTATATTCAAATATGCAGATCATGTGCAATATACTGTAGCACCGACAGGTTAGAGTATCTATTTTATCAATTAAAATGTACCATAACAGTTCGTTCGCTTCATCTTTCTGCTCATGGGACGTATTGTAGACATATGAGACCTCTTATTCATTTACTCATCTTCATGATACGAATGTTGTAAAAGAGTAATTTTTTAAATTTTACGCTGATGTTTCACAATCTATAAACCCCTTATCTGTTGCCTGATTGTTATCATAATACACCACTGTACATCGGCTGCAATAATGTTCTTCGATGCACGTATGGTTTGCCTATCTTAAGGGGCAGCAAACTTTGGCGGTTAGGTAAAAAAAGTTTAACACTACATTATAGTGAACGATTCATTTTATACATGGTGGCAAATATATTTGGAGGTTATATTTTGGTAGCAATTAATGCATGTTCACAATTATTTCTGCATGGTGTGCATACAGTGTAGATGTTAAGTTTCACTTTAATGTTACTCTATTGTATACTCCACACAGCAAATTACATACGGTAGGGGGAAGAGGGTAAGAAACCCATATACTGATTCCTTACGATTAATTGCGCACAATACAGGGGATCACAGGGATAACATGATTAAGGACGGTCGTAACTGCATGCAAGGTCAATTTAAAGTGTACTTATTCATTAGGGTGAAAATCAGTCTTCTCTTCATAAATGATCCTTGAGAATATAAACTGATGGATCGTTGCCGTAAGATTTTTAAATTACAATTCGATATCGTGTGAACTTGTACAACATCACAATACACCAACAACTCTAGCTCTGCTGTGAAAATCTTTGTGGCTCATGAAACAGCCAACCAATTTCCGCTCTCCTTCAAATGATTTTCTTCCATGGACAAGTCTCCAGTTGTCAAAAAGTAGCATTGTTCCAGGTTGTAGCCGGAATATGATATGATTAGACTGATCATACAAAATATTGGCCAATGCTGCGTACGATCGGTAAAAGTGTCGAATCTCTGTTTGTGGGATTGTTTTGATTGGAGTAATATCGCCGAAGTTAAATCTAAAAAAATGATCACTAAAGATGACATAAAATGTTGCATGCAGTACATTTCTTCAAAGAAAAATATGGCGCATGGCCAAATAGACTTGGACAAAAATAGACTGTTTTACCAAGTTGTGCTTCATCATGCGAGTACATATATACAGTGCATGTATATACACATACTTATTAGAAGTACTGTAATATGAGTTTTCTTACCTGACTTGTAACGGTTCTCTGGTGAACGGATGAAGCCTTAAAACAGTTTCGCAATGTTCATAGAAAAAGCCTTGCTGTTCACTTTTATAGGAGGATTCAATGGGTGTTCTTGATAGATAATCAAATGCATACGACTCCTGCTGTTTTAATAGTTCCACAGCCTTAAAACCATCCAGAATATAGGTTTCGCCTCCTTTTTCACTTTGTTTAACGATGTGAATTACCTGTAGCCTAAATATCAAATGAACAATTTAAATCTCGAAATTGTTGCCCTTGTTACAAGTATAACAGAAATTGTAGCCATTTTACCCAGGTGTTTCAACAAGGTGTGTTCCATCATTATGTGGTGGTAAAGGCACCTACAAGTATTTATTTCAACGATGGATTTCTTAAGAATATCAGATATATTCCAGCATTTTGACATATTTTTACTTACATCTAAATAGGCGGTGTCTACATAATCTTCTTGTGTTTCAATAACAAACGCTCCGTCACCCCATACTCCTCTCTGAAGAGGGCAAATTAATTTGGTGACCGCTTCCGTACCTTCCAGTGTTGGTGGGACCTGAAATGTGGAGAGCACCAATATGACATTAGCAGCTTTAAAAAAGACTTTCAAATGAACTTTGGGCGTCTTATATCACACTTACCCCTTCAATAAGACAAAATCCATAAACCAGTAGATGGCGTAACGATTCACGAACGAATTGTTCCACATTTGTGTCAGCAGAAAATTTCACATTTGGATATTGTTGCGGATTCAGTGTGCCTGTCCAATATTTCATTGGATTTTTCCTCGGTTTTCTCGGATAACCTTCATAGATGTTTTCCAAAATCCAGTTGAGATCATATCTGTATTTGTGATCATCATTCCCTGTAAAAATGATTAAGCATTTGAAGTACATGTATTTTTCTCGCCATTGACACTTAATTACTGAAATTAGATCTGCTGATTTATGTAAACAAGTACTTTACGAGTGATTTGGTTTGACGTCAGTGTTTGAATTGAAATGAATTGAACTTCAACGATAACTAACCAATTTTTTCTTTCAAGAAAAGCAAGTATAAATCTTGGATCAATGTTTCATAATAAAATTAAAAAAACGACAAATTACTATATGTAACTACATCTGCAACCAAAAATAACTGACAAACTGTATGGTAATGGAAATGATGACTCTTTTTAACAGTTTGCAAACATAGCCAGTCAAATCTCTCCAAACCATGAATTAATTAATATAATCACATTTGATGGTTATTCCTGAGTCCGTCATATTCACTGATTTAGGTTTAATATCCATGGCAAGTATCCTCGGATCTCCTTCTTTCTGATGTGTTTTTGCACGGTAGCATTTAGGACAACGGCAGTGATCATATAACCAAACGTAATCCACAAAAACCGAATTCGACTTCAGATTAACGTCATAGGGAATAGATATTTCTAATCCATTTTTGACTTCTTTTATTTTTGGAGCAACCACCTGCTGCTGCGATGTCAGCGTACCTGTAAAAAGAAAAAAAAAATGCATTTCAACATGTATCTCAGGAATACCACTGCTACATGTCCGTTTACCAATGTTGGTGGGCTGCTTACTTAGTGGTGCATATTTTAGTTTGTCTACTTGAATTGGTTTGGCGCGAAGTAATTGAGAGCTATATTTGAGTTGACTCTCTGGAATCCAAACAGCGTTTCTTGAACATTTCTTCAATAAGTGTAACGGAAATCTTCTAAGCGACGACATTTTGCAATCCTGGAAAGCTATAAAATTCCAAATTGCTTTTAAATTCTGCAATGGTTTTGCAGCGCGTTATATATTCTGCTCTTCATGCCGCATGGGATTATGGGCAATTAAAAGTCCAAAATATAAACCGCTTGATATAGACGACTGTGTAAAGATTAATCTAAATGTATCAAATAACATTTTATCATCGTATTTACTTTCATCTTTCAATCACTAGAAAAGTGTAATATCATACACTTGCAGAAAAAAAACTGGTACATACGCCTAGAAAGAGCCACAGTAACATTTTCATTTCTGAGAAACACAAATAAGAAAAAAGAAGATTCGGCTACAATTTGGGCCATTCAAAATATTCATTCTTCTTCATAGTTTTGAAAGAAAAGAACGATTCAAGTTTATTGCTTAAAATATTCACTATTAATGGTGGAATTTCAAGAAATCAATCTGTAGGCGTCCTTGGTATTGGTTCGTTTCGAAGTGCTAACAAGTGGACATAACAACAAATATTTAAAACTATGAAAGTTGAGCCATTTTTCGATTTGTTAAATAAATTATGTGTCAAAAATTGCTGATCAACGTTGATTGGAAGACGCAATTTTTGATTTCTTAATCTATATATATAAAAAGATAACCTGACTGACAGACAATTAACGTACAGCCCAAACCGTGGCTAAAAAGAATTTTGAAATTTTGCATGTACCTTTCTTGGGTGCCAAAACCACCCAATAAGGCTGATCGAAAGGGCCATTGAAAATGCGTGGTAATTTTCGGACACCCTGCACCATGCAATACCATGCAAAATTTGTTCCGTACAATTTTGAAAGATTCCGTGCTTTAATAAATAAATCAAGACGCTCAAAATCTTGCCTAACATGTAGAATGTGTCGTCCACTAGTGACACTTTTTTATTTTAATTAAGCCCTTTTATTAAGCCATTCATTATTGAACAATTAAATAAAAATGTGAAAAATTCGCTTATGCAAAGGTCGTCATCAAATGACCTAAAGGTCACGCGTGCTTTTTTTTTTTGATGACGTACGCGAATTTTTCCCATTTTTATTTAATTGTTCAATAATGAAGGGCGTAATTCGCCGAAAAAGGAACAAAAAGTGTCACTAGTGGACGACACATTCTACAAGTTATAGGCAAGATTTTGAGCGTCTTTATTTATTTATTAAAGCAAACGTACAGAACAAATTTTGCGTGGTTTTTCATGGTAGAAATATTATGCAGGGTGTCCGAAAATTACCACGCTTTTTCAATGGACTTTCGATCAGCCTGAAGAAAGATTTTTATCGTAGTCCCAGTCGAATAGCTTTTAAAATAGGGGAAATTATACCTCCCAGAAGTAATGTAAAAACCCCGTGTGTCAAAATGACTTCAAACAAACAATTGTGCAATGGTCTGTATCCTTGAATTTGCTTTACATTTTCTCAATTTGAAGTTCGTGAATATTTAAAAAAAATGACGGCAGTTAATAAAGACGCCATTTCATCAATTTTGTAATACAGTAAATGATGTAACTGGAACAACAAACAGTATAAATCATGCAACTTATAGCTTAATGCTGTTAATCTTAATTCCTTTAATATACATGTAGTTAGCAAATTCAATGTAATGGATATACAATGTTCATGTATTGTAAGCGGCGAGGAAGGGTTTACTGATTTTCCGCCATTAAACCAATCCCAGTTTTAAAAGTTTGCTGACGTAATCGGTACGACTTATGTAACACCCGCACAGTCGTCGATTTCCCTCAAATTTATTCCTGCCATGCAATACCCTCCAATTATCAAAAATGACCACAGTGCTAGGTTGAAGACTTAAAACGAGATGGTTTGATGTCTTGTAAATCTCTCTGGTGAGAGCAGTATATGAATTGTAGAAATTTCGGATTGTCGACTGCGGAATTGTCCTTATTGTAGCCACATCCAGGGGATTAAATCTAGAATAAAATAATTTTAATTTGTAAAGCATTCAGAACATAAGGTTTCGGTGTGTAGCTATAATAAGCTATTATAATATTTTGACCATGTTCTCCAATATTAAAACACAATGTTAATTTCTTCAGTGTGCTATATCGCCATTTCATTGGCTTGCTTGATTTCACTGGCATTGGAGCTGAAGTGACAATATTAAAAAAACCTAGTTCATTGGATTAATTAGATGATGAACTGAAACCGTGTGACGCCAGTACTGTATACATGTACTTTTTTTATATTTGACGGTTTTGAATTACGTCTAGTTATGGTTTAGTACTCTTGAAGTGTGTTGTGCATAGTGATTTTGAAGTGACTTTTGCAACATCTGCTGCTGAAAAAGTTTACCATTACGATGCAATCGTGCCAAAAGTTACTTGCTAAAGCTAACCGTATCTGAAGAAGATGATCTGTATTAGGCAAATGTTTAATGACTGTGTCGCAATTGAAGAAATATTTTCCCTCCTTATCTTCGTACGATGACTCAATTGCTGTTGTTGATAGATATTGATAGGCCATCGAATTTGTTTTCTTTAACGTGTCAGCCGCTTTAAATCCATCAACTAGAAGGGTTTCACCTCCACTTTGAGATTTCTGATAACAGTGGAAAATCTGAAGACTATCAAAAAAAGAAACCCAATTAGAATACCATCAAGAGGCCAATATAATAAAACAAATTTAAAAAATTTAAAAAAGAATAATTACGCTGGGCTGTCTGCGAAATAAGTGCAGTCATTGTGAGGTGGGATGAACTCATTGGTGAAAGCAGTGTCTTGGATGACAGAATCGCTGTTTTCTGCATAAACCGACCACATCTCGCCCCAAAACGTTTTCTGCGCTGGAGCTATTTGTTGGATTACTTTTTCTGTGTCTTCCATAGTTGGGGTGACCTAGACGTGTATACAGTCGAGATGAAATGCTTTTCATAAAATTGAGAACAACCGTACAATGCATGTCTCAAATAAAAAATGAAACTTTTTTGAAAGACGTTGCTTGGAAGATGTTTAAGGCGGGGGGACAAGTGTCAGACGGTTCGGACCTTTCTATAACAAACTCGAGTGCCCTTTGCTAAATACCTGAAATTCTAGAGTTATGTAGCATGAACTTGTTTCACACGTTACAGATTTCAGGATCTCAATGAGAGGAAAATATATAGTGAGTGCGTAAAATAATGGCAAATTTGAAATTGATAGAATCGGATATAGAATTTTTTGGTGTTCGATATATGGATTGAATGCAAGGAAGGCGAACTTCCGGCATTGGAACAGTTTTTAAGAGTAATCTTAATAATCTGAAGATATTAGTCCGAAACAATGGTATAAAATGCCATTAGAAAATATTCATGACTTGGGGAAGCTGACTGGAATAACATAAAACAGACAGCACAATTTTAGTTAATTTGACTGACCTGTGGTCTATTTTAGGTAATAGGAGACAGATTACAATTATACTGTAATTTTTAGGAATTGGTAGATTCCTAAAAAGACGCATTTTTAAATAGGACTGAGGTAATGGAGTAAATCGTCAAACAATCGACTGCTTGATAGACGTTTACATTATGAAAATATTTTACACTGACATTGTTTATTAGGGAGAATCCATATTTGAAAACATTAGTGATGACTCGTCGAACGAATTCGGTTGAATGCATATTGGGAGTATAGTCCACAATGGGTAATTCAATTTTCAGCGTTTCGTCCCAAAGCGATATTTCGCATGTTTCTCGCTTTTTGTGTGCGTTATCAAAATGATTTTCTTTCAACCAGCTGAGATTGTAAGTCGACAAATGTTTATCAGACCCTGTACAGAGAAAAGGAAAATAAGGATTTCTCAATTCTGTATAAATTTCAATTATCTCGTGTTATTTACGTGTTGCGAAATTCACGTACATTTGACGAGTATTTGATTTGGCTTGTCCAAATTGCACTCAACGGGGTAAACATGAGCGATGTCCAAATAATTAACTTCCTTTTGCAATGACCTCCAGTTGTAGCATTTTGGACAACGACAATGATCTCGTAGCCATAAGGAATCGAAAAACAAAGGTTTTTCGTTGTGAATCTCCGATGCGAACGTTATTTCCAAGCCATTAGAAACTTTTTGCAGTTTTACTTTTGAATGCATAAAACCTTGTATAACACACAAATTATGAAAAAAAAAATGCATTTTAATTTTATGATGCACTCTGCGTCATTGTTTCAAGCTAATTCACGTTAATTAAGCGTCCCAGATACTGTAAACTATAAAAAACTTTACGACTATTTTAATTGAATTACAGACACGAGCTAGGCCTATCAATTGATACGACTTCAAGTTCAACATCAGCTGACCTTTGATCAAACGTCATATTAAACATAAAATTATATTGAGAACGCTCCAGCCCAGCGAGGAATAAAAATGAATCACTATACTTACATTTTAATTCGTGAAATGTCAGCCATTTTCGAGTACTAGGTAGACTTAACGTCTTCTTAAACATTAAACACAAGTGACTTTTTTTAAAAAATAATTCCATTGTTTGCAATGAATTATTTGTTCTTACGATATTGCAATCATGCAGAAACTAGGTCACTAACGTTTGATGAAGAGGCCAAGTTCTTTTAATTAAACCTGAAACACTAAGCGACTACTAGCGGCAACTGTTTAAAACTACAATCTGAAAGAACTACAGTATACATGTATGTTCTTTCGAGCGATTTCTCTCAAAGCGTTTCATTTGGGTTAATTCAATTCCACTAAACTCAGTACTCTGATATATAGTCATTTGTAGTACAATGTGGAAGGGATATGTAGCTGTAATGGTATTAACATGTATTGAATGAAAATATTAAAAGTATCGTTCATTTTGTACTTAAACTAAAAACCTTTTATGATGGACTATTGGGACTATGAACTAATACAGTATTCAACACATTTAAAAATACTGTCGCATTTGCATATTATTTGCGTAAAAATATACTGTAAGTACAGGGCATTCGATGGGCTACCTAATGCGCTTTCATAAAGTTTTCGACTTCTAAAATGTTTCCATGTTTAGTTATTATTCATAAGCCGGTAATTTTACTTATACATCCTCACAAATTTTTATTCGTATCATTACATGTACATCTTTTTTGATAATCTGCTAAAAGTCCACGTGCTTTAGCGATTACGATTACGATTCGATTCCGATTCCGATTAGCGCTTCTGCTTTTCCGAAAGTAATTCGCTGCTTGGCCAAAAGATGGCAGTCCGGCATCTTCGAAGACTTCTTCTCCTAGAGAATTCACGAAGAAAGTGAATACGTGATCTCTACTCGTTCGTATTTCTTGAAAGCAAGGTTTTTAAAGTTATTATGGTATGCATATATATTGCTACGGTAACTGATAGTTTACGTTGTTCGGATATTTGGAATATGATTTCGGGTTTATAAAGTACGTAATTTGGGTACCATAGAACATTATGCCGATCTTGCGTTGTCTCTGCCCATTTACACAAATGACTACATGTACTTTGTTGCGGAATGTAAAGCACGCCTCAAAACTGAGGTTATGTACACATCATGCCACACATTACCCTGGCAATATGCAGCTGTCCACGTTTGCCCAGTTTGCTCTGCCAGAACCAGACTTTGATTATGGATATTTATGTGATCCCAAACTGACCTCGGAAATTCGGGAGAATATCATAAGCAGAAAAGGTGTGGGCGATATTGACAAAGTGATAGCATTGCACAATGAATGGACATCTACTGGTTGTAAAGACCACGGGCTAAAGAAACTCCTGGTAAACGAAGCCAAGCAAATCCCGAATCAGTCACACCCAAAAGTGAAGAAGTATGGAAATGATCCTGTGGTTGTTGAGCTGGTGGCCACAAAAAGAGAGTTTGATTTCAAGCAAAGACAGTTCCACGATTTGGCCCTTTCCTTCGATGCGTTAAGGACCAAAAACATTGGTGTTGTTACTGGAACCAGGTCATATTACTTGAAAGGTGTTCTTGTGCAATTGGAGAACGCTCTCATCAAATACACTCTGAATAACTTGCTGAGAAGGAAGTTTAAGCTCGTTAGTGTGCCAGATCTTCTACCTCCAGGAATCATCGAAGGATGTGGAATGAATGTACACGGTGAAAGAACGCAGGTAATTTTGGTACCATGTTTTATGATACTGTGTTGGTACTATGTTTTGCTATATTATCAGTATTATTTTGCACTTTTTAGGTGTACGCCTTGAATCCGAAACATTATGGCGAAGTGTGTCTTTCAGGTACTTCAGAAATGGCACTGGCTGCGCTGCACGCAAATACGCTGCTGCCCAGTTTTAATCTACCTATTCGGCTAGTTGCTGTTAGTCGATGCTTCAGGGCTGAGGTATCAGACCTTGCCGAAGAAAAAGGGATTTACAGGCGAGTTCTGTGAGCACATTTCACTTGTAATCGCTTTGCTTTCATATCTAACAATGTGAATGAAACATGAATTTTAAGGGTGCACCAGTTTACCAAAGTGGAAATGTTTGGAATCACAGCTGCTGAGACAGGCTGTGAAAGCGACGCCCTTCTCGAGGAATTCCTGGCTATACAAATGGAACTCTTCTCTGCACTGGGACTTCATTTTCAAGTGCTGGATATGCCACAGTGTGAGTTGGGGGCGCCTGCTTTCAGAAAATTTGATATCGAAGCTTGGATGCCAGGGCGGGGAATGTATGGCGAAATAAGTAGCTGCTCGAGTTGCACTGATTTTCAAAGTAGGAGATTGAACATCTTGTACGAAGGGAAGGATGGAAACCGCAAACACGTCCATACTGTGAATGGTACTGCATGTGCTATACCGAGAATGCTAATGGCCATATTGGAGACTTTTCAGAGAAAGGATGGCTATGTGGTTATCCCCGTTGTCTTGAGGCCTTACTTAAACAATTTAGACAGTTTCAAACCAGTGCCAAAAACAAATAAAGGCTTGAAGTTTTTGAATGCATTGCCAAAAAACATTACCATAGAAGAGAAAAATTGTGGCCTTACTTTGTAAAATCCACATTAATAATAAATGTGTAGTCAGAAGCCATGCAGTCTTCACGCAAATGCTTATTTTTTATTTTTGAAAACTATAATACATAGTGAGCATATGTAACACTCAAAAATGTTGAGTTCTTACAAAATAGGATACAGGGGGAGTCTGTGGAAATGGTTGAACGAATGGTACCAAAAAAGTTCATATGTACAATTTTTGATAATATAGTATTCCGACAATGGATCATTTGATATGATATTCATAAAGGTAATTGATATTCTGCATAGAAGTACAATTTAATGACCTGTAAATTGAATTTCGTACATCTTTTTTTAAAAATAATGTCATCAAATGCCCCATTATCAACATTGTATAGCACAATTATTAAATATGGCATGATTTATATTCCATGCTGTAGGTAACACACATTCCTCACACTCGCCCTACATCAACGCAGCATGTTTATAAAAGGGTAATGCTTAATAAGAACTGAGTTCAGTTTGCATTGAGTAAATCATAAAAACACGCACAACACAATTTCAGACCAATTTCATTTACAAAACAAATAATTAAAAAAACATTAGTTGAGAATCCTTTCTAGCTTATCTTTTATAGTTTAAATATCACTTAATAAATATCAGATGGGCAACTGTAAAAGAGAAAATTCCTATTTTCGAGTATGGGGAAATGTAATTTTTACAAGGCCCATATTCAAAACACTTGTGAAAAAAAACTGCATACCTTGGAAACGAGGTATGTAATGTATCGATCGATTGCTGTAGCATTTGAATTTCCAGAAAGTTCGTTTTTATCGAACGTAAATTTGCAGTGCAATTTCAATACATTATCAATGCTGACCAAGAGCTTTGGCAATAGCGACTCAATTATGCTAAAATTTGTTTCAAGTTTAGGTGGCTGCTTGATGTACACCTTTGAAATTAGGAATAATTCATTTCGTTTAGAGTGTTTTTAAATGGAATTAATGCAAGGTTTTGCTACTTGGACATGCTCTCTACAGATAGTAAATTGGCAAATTATATAGCTAAGCTCAACAGAACATAAGCCAACAAAAATCACACGTCACGTGTCAACTTTTTAAAAGAACCTTGAAATTACTCGATTTTTTGATTTACAATGAGTAATAAAATAGCGTCGGTAAACATGACAAGTGGCATAGTTGTCAATCCTCCCTTGACCGTGCTGTAAAGATACCTCGAAACCCCATGGATACCTTTTTAGCCAATAAAACGATGTTGGCATCGAGCTAACACCAATGAGTGTCCCACAGAAATTGAGTATTTACCATACACCGTCAGCCAGTGAAAACTGGCAGCAGAGACTCATGGAGCCATTTCCCGAATTATTTTATAAAAACATGACTTAAAAAGTTGTGTCATAGTCAGGAGGCTTGGAGCTCCCCCGCGCGCTCTTCGACCAATCACTTCGCCAACTGTCATAATACCGGCCCTGACTGTAGGGGTCTTCTGGTGCAAAATGATCAGACATCTGACTCGCACTTTTCTTCATCCCATATTGCCCAGATCCAGTGCTTTTTGGTGCATAATGGCCTGAGCCGGTAGTGCTTGGAGGGTGCACACTGTATAAGTTGTAATTATTATAACTTCGTTGTTGCTGGAAAACAAGAACATTCTAAATTTAATGTTGTGAAGCTTGCAGCGGTTCGGCTCTTCAAATACTTAGTTACGGTTATGAATAGGTATTGTTTATGTTTAAATTGCAGGGTTGTTTTAGCTAATATCTATTTCTTTATTCTTACACTTACCTGTTTTAATTTTTTCTCATCCCAAGTATCATTAATGTCGTAAATGCTGCTGGATGCACCTAAGTTATCGTATGCTGATTTGTCCCAGTCTTTAGCTCTATCTGTGATGGATCCTTCCTTTAACACATTTGCATATTTCCGTTTCACTCCACGCTTATTTCGCGTCTGAAAATAGTATGAACGCACATTAATGACTACAAACCCGTCTGCTAAAACTAGTCGATTATATTGATAGAAGAATTAAAGTAAATTTAATTACCAAAGCCAAGCACAAAATAATGAGGAATAATAGTGAGGCTGCTGCAATGACTATCACGGCAATGGCCCAATGTGGAAGAAGAAGACCATCGTTAAGAATTTCTGGTGGTGGTGTGATCTTCCGAATAACTGTTAGACAAATACATCATTATTAAATGGTGGCATTTGAGTTGAAAACCAGCAATTACAAGTTTATAGATTTATGGGGGTTGTTGTACTTAATAATTCATACACGTCAGTAACGTCACAACAATTGATTTCAGTTTCTCAAAGCTATCCACAGAAATAGTACATGAAAATATGTTTGTTTTGACCCACATGTAACTGAGTTTATCCATATAGTTGTGGAAACTAGTTTTCTGTATAGATAATTCTGGTTTTACAGATAAAAATTATTACTTTTGGTTTGACAGGGAAGAACCGACAGTGTATGTGTGGGGTGGGGGTTCCAGAGGTGCAAACATGGCAGGGACGGCGTTTTTTTGGAAGTAAAATCGAGTATTACCTTCGAAACTTAGGTTTCCTGGATCCACAGTATAATCTCCCATGTTTGTTCCATTCTCCAATGCCTTGCTAATAGCTTCCCATAATAAGGGCGTTTCAACTGGCTCATCTTCTTCAGTAAGATACAGGGTATAATCCACAATAACACTGCCTCGACTGCAAATCAAGGATAAAATTTCTTTTTAAAAAAATTACAATTGAAAATATTGCATGATTAAAGCCCAAAGTATGTGCATATTACAGCCCATTATATCAGTGTGTATATTTACAAGGGTTGTAAATATCGTGGTGGCTAGTATTAGCAAGAAAACTTATTGTCAAAATCTCATCATTAGGTCATAATCTTGTTGGCATGTAAGCTGGGGGGTTGTTTCTGTAGATAAACCTTTCTACTTGAAATGTACTGATATTATTCAAGTCGTCACCCATCAACAAATGCTACATTTTTGCATATTTTTCATAAGCATTTCATATTAGCTTTAATTTATGTGAACTGTATTGCGTTTTTGCTTAGATTGAATACGTACATTCCCATATACCAACAATTTGAAGGTATTAATACAAATGCTTAAACTTAACAATGGAGATTTTTAAAAAAAATTCAGTCATATTTACTTAGTTCAGGCTAAGGAAATTAAGAAAATGTGGGTGCAACTTCGTGCCTCTTGAGTGAAAAATATTACTCATTAAAGGTATTCGGTGGTCGCAATACAGGTAAGCTTTTAATACTTGAAGTAGGCCATGCATCCATGCCCACACCCAAATTGAAAAAAAAACTTGAGTTTTTTCTTTCTGAAAATGTAAAACTGGTAACAATTTCCATTGTGTGATCCAATCTGCTAACAAATTCTTACCTAAATCCCTCGATTTGTATTCCTTTGTAACGGTTCCCAAAATCACTCCGCCTGAAGAGAGCATCCAACTGAAACAGATGAAATTAACATTGTTCATTTCGAAGAGTTTATAGGCACTTTCAGAACACCTATAAATTGATCTCACGACAATGACTTTCTTGACAATGAAGGCGAAATGTATTGTGTATACTGTAATTGTACTGTATGAGGACTGATATTTGCACCATTGAAATAAACATCTTTTAAAAAGTAGGCCAGTGTTGTTGTCTTTGAAGTATGTTTGCGTCTCATTCAAGGCATTCATTGATATTTATAGAAATACTATCAGTATTGTAAAAATCCTATGGTTTTTCCCCCAAAAATTTCCAAACTTGGCAAATGTAATTGAAGGATCTTGTCTTCTACATTGACCCAATTTGTCATTTTTTTCCCCAGTAGTTTCCAGTGTCAAAATGTAATTTGCACCTAATTAGGACACGCCATACAAATGTTTCGCATGTACCTTGCCTTTTCTTGATACTGAATTTGTCTCCATTCCGGATTTGCCATGGTTTTATGATTACCTTGAGGCGAGCAAACTAAGCATTGCTGCCATTTTGCAACAATATTTGCTGTTTGACCGTAACGGTATTCCTGGGAAATTCCTCCCTGTTTTCAAATATACAACTAGGTTACTGACACATCGGTTGTTTTTCATTGTTTTGGAATACATGTATGTGGACATCAGGACATCATTTGGACGTGGAAGCACGTTTAAAGTAGAATTTGTTTATGATTGCAGTCCCTATAAAAATCCTTTGTGTAATTCACTTTTGGGATATAGAAACATTCTATGCTCGGGTGATCACTGCATTCTCAAAAATTAAAGAAATAGAATAAGATCAATAGGTTCCATGTACTTTTTCAAAGTGTTGCAAAACCAGGCCTAGGTCTGAATATCATTGTTTCTAATATAAGCAGCTTGGTTTCTATGCTCTATTTACATCCTATAGTTAAGAATTGAAGGGAAAGTCTGTAATTCCATTGTGTAGTGCCAACGTCAGATGGTGATGGTGATTTCTTAAGTAAAAGCATTTGCTATTGTTACGATTTGGTGAAAGACCTATATTTCCATTTTAGAAAACAAACTATTCAGGTTATTTATTATTTGTGTAATCTTGCTCATGCCATGTAAAATCTGTAACGGGACAAACATATTATTCAATTTATAATGTCAAATTTAAAATAACACCATCAGGCTACAAGCATGAGTTCGTTTGAATCCTAATTCATCTTTAAGGACATTTGCATTATGAACTTATCCCAGGGTGCCATATAGTTTGTGTTTGAAAGTATAGTTTTTGTTGCTATTTAGGATGACAGGACCACAGGCCTAATTTAAGTCCTACTTAGCAGTAGGTTGACCTACCTTTACACTTTTTAGTGTGTGATTAACAATGCTACTTCGTTTGACTTTTCTCATGACAATTCACATTCACGTGATATTCACGTGACCTATGCCATCAGTAAATTTGTCCGTGATAAACGTTGGAACATACAATTTGGACAGTCTGTGACATTATGACACATTTCTCATTGATTTTACCCCTCTCGATTAAATGTTCGATATTTGTAAGCTATATTATGAAAGGAAGTGTCAAAGTTTAAATAAATGACGAAAACGTCGCTCAAATATACTGTATGACTTGCATGTATGTTATTTTGGTTTACTTTAGAAATGTTTACTTTTGCGGTTTACTGCTGCAACAACCTGTACTAATTGTTGTAAATTGTGTCGCAAATTGGAAATAATTAAGGGCAGTCATAGAAGTTGGCTTCCCCTCAGTGCTCGTAGGTTGACAGTGATTGCTTGACTGTTGGGGCAGCTACATGTAAATCAGAAATTTCATTTTTATGTTAGTTTAGCAAACCTAGCGGGGACTGTATTGTTGTATATCCTATTAATTTGCTGTTATGTAGTGACAATTCGTATTCAGAATCATGAATTTTAGGGGATTGATTGAGCATGCTCTTACTTCTTTGCTGATGTCATTAGAAAGGTCTCGGTACGCCAGACTGCTATGGTCTTCAAATTCTTGGGTCCATTCCACTCCACCTTGAATCCTGAGAGTGCAGGCTACTTCCACAGACTGACCCCAGAGGAAATACGGCGATAGCGTAGTAACAATCCGCTTCGTTGTCGTTGTTGGGGGTGTTGCTTCTGTAGTTTCACCAGGTCGGTTTTCGGGATCGGATGGATATTCTGCATGCGGGTTTGTACGACGACCCACTGGTTTTAGGGTCACTCTGGGCCTGTTGAGAATGTCCGACGTTTTTCTTGTGGCGATTTTGAAAGGGGCACGTGTGGCACTGGGAGCTCTTGAGGCAAGGAACGGCTTCCTGGACAGGGTTGGGAACCGCCGCCGCAGGGAGGGCACCGGTGGTTTGGTGGTTGGAGCAGAGGTGTTGCTACTGTTTGCTGTTGAGTCTTCAGGAATGGCAGTGCTATTGGCCACTTCAGATATTGATGTATTCGTGCTGCTAATAACGATGTCACTTATGTTTTTGATAGCAGGGTCAATGGCGATTGGGATGTTGGCTGTTTTGTTAGCTTTTTGCTGCCGTTCAAAAATCTGATCAAATAAACTTCCTAATTTTCTTCCCCTACTAGATAGATTCCTCGATTTCAATGGTACCAGAAGAACGGAAACAGGCTCTTCAGTTGAAAATCCAGAAGGCAACAAGGAATGGGGAATGCTTTCAGTTGCGACACCTGGCTTGACCTCTTTGGCCTCTGCGATTGCAGTAGCATTTGATAAGTCTGTTTTTGAAGTAACTCTTGTAGTGGCAGTTGTGGTTGCTGTTGAAGTTATTTTTTCCGTTGTGGTGCTTGTTGTACTCGAATATGCATCAAATGCACTTTTCACATTGTCGGCGGCTGCGTGCTCGTAAGATGCTTCGTGACCTTCTTCTGTGCTTCCTGATGTCGTGCTCTGACTGAGTTCTGGCAGTGCTGAGCTAGGGTGGCTTTCTGGGAGCAGTGCATCTGCTACTGAAACTATGCCAGCGGACTCTGTACCAGTTTCATGCTTAGAATTGGTTTGCAAAATCTCTGGTGCTTCAGTTACTGGTACAGATGATGTTGTTTCTTTGATTTCTTCTTGGGTGTCGTATGCGTTAGACGCAGAAATATTTGCTGCTGACACTTCTACCTCAATATGAGGTACATTAGTTGTTTGCATGTTAGAATGATCTTCATTGACCACAATGGGCATTTCGCCAAAGAGTGTTGGCTCTGGTAGATTCAGCGATTGAATAACGTCGACTATGCTTTGAGTAGGGCTTGATGTCGTGGTTGGTGGCACTGTTTCTGCAGTCTCCTCAGGTTGGCCATCGTCCACCACGCTTGGTTCAATCGGACGTTGCGTAAGTGGCTCGTCCTTGGACGTCTCCACATTTTCTCCAGAATCACTGACGGTGAAGCTCGTGTCAGCTATTTTAATTAGTTTATCGGAAACGTCAGTTTCTGTACTGGCACTGGTGCTTTGCGGTGTGGTCGTTGTTGGAGGTGACGTGCTAGTCGTGGTAGTGGGTGCCAGGGTCGTCGTCGGTCTTTCTGTAGTGACTTTTTTGGTCGTTGTAGAATAAAGACTAGGAACAGTTCTTGGGGCGTAGACGTATCCCGTCTGAGTTGTAGTGGTGGGTCTTGTCGTTGTCGTTGTTGTGGTTGTTGTGGTTGTTGTGGAAGTGGTTGTAGATTCGTCGATAGTTGGGTCTTGTGGCACGGCTTTATGTACTTCTCCGGCTATGGGATGCTCTTTCAATTCTTGTTGTTGTGCCTTTGCCTGATAATCGACTTCGGAATCGGTATAGGAAATGACGGACACAGATCCCCCTACTTTGGGGGCCACAGTCGTCGTGGTAGTGGGAGCATCTTCCAGTTGGACATCCAGAATTTCTGGTTGGACTTCCAACACTTCAGAGTCAGCATTATGGTTATCTTGTCGAGAATTTTCCAGCTGACTCGAAGACGTCTCTCCCAGTGGATCACCTTGGTCAGCATCGAAAACGGATACTTCTTGAACTTTTTCATTACCTTCTTCTAATGGATTATCCCCGTTGATGTTTTGATCTGGCTGCTGTTCTGAGTGACCCGTATTTTGCGCTTGTCCATCGTAGTAATCATAATTGGCGTCATGACTACCATCTTCGCCGTCATTGATTGTTGATTCTGAAGGGAGAGTATCGTTATAGTCCAAATAATAATCCACATGTTCTGCACCATCAACTAACGTTGGGGGCGTGACCGTCACAATGTGCTCAGAGGTGGGCATTCCAATGGGCTCCAGAGAATTGTCGAATAATTCCAAACCTGGTTCAGTTATGGCACCATCAAACATTTCTGAATAGTAATCTTCCCCTAAGCTACCGTTATGACTGTCTTCCGAATTGTCTTTGAAGAGATGATTTGCTATCATGGTATCAGCGTTGCTTTCATTTGATACAGAGGTAAGATCGCCATCCAATGATTTGGGGATATGGAAATTGTCGTTCTGAGTTGTAAGGTTATCGGTCTCAACGTTGGAATAGGTGTCTTCTTCAGTGGACACTGGAAATTCTTCGTTATGGCTATTGTCCTGATGCAACGAAGCTGTTTCACTGTCCCCATCCTCATACAAATTGAGATTATCATATTCATAATGATAATCTTTCAGCTGATCCTCATTAGGGTTCGGGGAAGCACTCGAATTTCCTTCAGACTGCGATGGCGCTGCAGATTCTGAGGGTTGTATGTTATCGGATGTCTCTGTTTGTTTTATTGGATTTTCACTGTTTTTATCATCGAAAGGCAGGGCAAGAGAATCCACATTGGAAGATTGCACATCCTCAGCATCATTAGGCAATCCTTGGTTGATGGCTCCATCAGCAGAGGCGTGGTCATTGTTTGGTGGAACTTGAACAGGAAGTGCCTCCTGATGGGAATTTTCTGGTGACACGAGGGCGTCTTCGAATGCCGCAATCAGTGGGGAATGGTAAACAGGCACTGGTAAATGATGCGCAGACTCACCATCTGAAGATGATATTGCAGATGTCTGCGTTTGGTGAGATTGCAAATTTAAAGGCGACACCAGCGGTAGTGGGGAATGATGAAGGCTTGAATCCGAGACATTTGATTGGAGGGCATACACCAGAGACGAAAAGGCTTCAATCCCCTTTGAGTGTTGTCCTGGCGGCACCCTGATATCTCCATGTAATGAATATGGCGGCTGAACCCCTAAATAACAAACAGAAAAAAAGTAAGTTTGATGCCTACATTAAAACAGATTTATCAATGTACAATATGGCGACAGTAATGTGTTGTTCGTCTGCAACATACACTATTCTTGAAACATTTTTTTCTGGGATGAACATCAATGACCTGGCTTGCATTTGAAACTTAACAATACTTGACTTTGAGATGTTTACTTGCCTCTCAAACATGGGGGAGTCTACGAGAATTATGTTGCAATGTAATTGCCGAACTATCACATACTTAAATGTACAGTACTGACCTCGATAGATTCAGAAATTTTGAATGACGTATAACTTTATAGAAAGCGTTAAACGGACAATTTTATAAATTGGTATCTATTAGGCCGGTTAATGTGGTAACCTGCTTTTCAGCGCGAGTAATATTTTATAAATACTGTACTTCCTCAATGTTTTCCTTCCCAAGCATTTTGTTGTAAATTCCCTGCTAAACACCTTACTAAATATTGAAAGGAATTGTTTCGTTTCAGTAATTACGATAATCGTGAGAAGATTTTCAATTTTAATAGACGCTTAAGTACAGCGTGCCAATTTCATTTATTGCACGATTTAAATTTGCTATGCCTCTGAATTTAAACACTTATGTCAAATCACATGATTATTACACTATTCACAGGCGTTTTTATTGTCTGCCAACATCCCATAAAAGACTGTCGTTTTTTCGGTATTGCTTGGCTTGTTTATTTTGAACAAAAAATGCAGGCCCAAAGCACATCAGTTCGAAAGCTAATATTTCTAAGAAAACTATTTCGACTGTTGTTTACTGCTTGTGGTGGAGAAAATGTGAGCAGCCTTTAGTGTTTTCCGCGTTTTTCATCCTTGTGTGGTGAATTTCCTGTTATCTTTATACGAATTTGGTTTCAACTATTCAAACTTCTACATATAGTGTATGTTTGTTCAAATATTATTCTATCACAAGGAATGACAAAGCGTATTTCATAGCTAGCATATACACGGTGTATACATTCATAATTAAAATTATCTAATGTTCATGAAAATCCCTCTTTTGTAGAAATTATAAGCACACATTATCCTGCGGTGTGAGACACATCGTAAACAAACGTATGGTGTCTCATAATTTACCCATTTAATGCTCTTGAAATAAAAGTTGAACTCCCTCTGCACTCGAATTTTATAACATTTGCAAATAACGAATACATATCGTTAGTACGTTCAGAGTTTTTTTGTTGTTGTTCTGCAGTATTCATTTTTTGCTGCTCATAAAAAATGTACCAAAAAGCGTACCTTAGTGCATAGAATCTTAATGAACCTTTTAAGTTTTTTGACTCTATAAGTGTAGATGTTTGACCTGATTGACAAGAAATTTGAAAACTGACCAATTTTCCTTTCCAATATAATGGAGCATGTGGAGAACGATGTACTATATTTCTTCAGACGCAATGACGACGTGCGTATAGATCACCCTGTATATGCCTCGAGACATATTTTATGTTTAAAATTATGAGGCAAGCTAGCTTTCTTTTTTCGTGTGGCAACTATTCTTGCCATTTCTCACGCATAGTAGATTTTTTATTTTCATTAGAACAATATTGAAAAGATAAAGAACGAACGTTAGAACGGATAATTTCTGAAACTTTGTTGACAAAAAGTAATCACATTTTCTATAGGGTTTAACTAACGTGATTACTGCATAGCTACCTTAGCCGACACAATAGATGCGGAAGCTTTCCATGTGAAAACTCAGAATGGCATATGCATGCCAGCACATACAAAGATTTCACTTTTTTAAATTCTGAATTTTCACGTAATCATCATCTTCGTGTGCAAAAGGCTGGAACATAGTTTTCGTTTAGTTTCTCTATTCAGGACAAAGCTGTTGAATTCATCTGTTTTGTGTGTGACCGGAAAGGTGTTGTTGTCACTCATTACATGGTATACACTGCATGTCCTCACACGAAATGTTGTAGAAATGCCAAACAGGGAAGAACAAGGTTGAAATGACATTTCCCAAATAGATAATCGCTTATTTCACACATATTAGGCTCGTTTCCTCAAGACTTTTATCAACTGTTTTAGTTCGCAGTTTGTTTCACGTGAAAATGGAAATGAACTATGAAACATTGCTAATACACGTCCTCTGTATTGGTTGGGAAAATTCGGTTTTCTCTTACGAAAAGCACTCAATGTTTTACTTGAGCTTACGTCATGCGTAATGATGGCTACTTCAGATTTGTAAGTTTTATCAGTGATGCGAATGATATCAAGTTATACAAGTTGATCATTAAGTTCTATCCCATTACAATACATGTACACACTTTAAAAAAAGACGTGCTAAAAAGGTTCGATGATACTTTTTGAACCTATTTTTTCATGTTGAGATAAGAGTGTATCTTTTATAATATTAAAACCTTCCCAAAAATGGATTTTGCTGAAGTAAATGCAACACAATTTTCTTCATAGTAGATTTTCAGTTACTAGCTTGGATGTAGCGAAACTCAGGCTTATTTTAATAAATAAACTACTGTACTGAAGAAAGCCTTTATATGGCTAAACTACTAAATTGTGCTGTTTTATTCTCGTCTGATAAATGTTGTCCTATGACGTTTTGCTTTTCTCACGTAAAGCAATGCACTCATTTATCAAGAGTTTTTACAAACAAGTAAACATGTATTACATGTATCATAGCTATGCGAGTATAAGTTTCTTCTATGCATGCATGATTATAACGATTTAAAGATTTTCATCATTTGCCGGTAGACCTACTTATGCAGTTGACTTGTGTTAGCCAATTTCAGCAGAGTGCACTTGTCAGTTTTATAGAGGAGAACAGGAAGACCCATTCGTGATTATAAGTATAGCCCAGTGATTCCAATTTTACACGTCTCTACGTGTACATGTATATCCCATGTACATGACCCATCACGTTTAATTGCCTGTTTAGAGGATTGAATTCATTGAAGTCATGAATCTTAGAGGACTTCTTCGAAGTTGACACGATAGAATATTTACCACAAAGAATGAACACGCAAATAAACGTGGATATTTCAAGCGAATCCTCAAGGCGAATTTTATTAAAGTACTCGTGCTAGAACATAGAGGGATAATTTTTCATTGCTTTTGTTCTGATAAATCCTTTATGTTGTCTTCAAATTACGACCTTGTTTCGCACTATATTCTTGATGACAAAACATGTTTGTCAATAAATAGGGGAAAGTAACTTAATACTTATGGGTGTCATTGAAAGCCATCAAGCGTAACTAACAATGTGAGCTCTGCACAAACAATAAAATGTAGGTTAGCTACATAATACTGGCAATACATGTATATTATGAATCAATGAATTGAGCGCACCTTAGGTTGCGCTCAAGATATTCTTCCATTAAATTCTTGATCATATTTGCACAAGGTAGATATTTCAACGCTACAACTTTAATGAATATGTCTGATTTTGTGATTCGGTATAGAGAACTTGACATGTAACATAAAATGCACGTTTTACTGTGTAATTATATTAATATAGATATTTATACCATTTCCCATAGTACAGTAAGTGATCCATGCATACACTGTATACAATATATTGTAACTATTTTCGTTCTCTTCAATTTCCATTGCCAAACTCAAAAATTCTCCTTAACGCAACATCTATAAATGCTAAATAGCTAAATTACCTTGAATGAAAATTAGAGAGATAGCACCTATTATTCCTATTATGCTAATAATAACTCGCGCTAGGCTTATCAAACTTTTGTTAGTTAAACTTGACTTCACAAGCATGTTTTATTTCTGCATTATCTGACTCTGAAAGGAAGATTAAGAGCTTTTGATTAGAACTAGATTTGAAAAGACTTAATTTTCATATCACTTGGTGAGAAACAGGACTACATACCTGGAGATTAAAAAAAACATTACAGAAAAATATAGTATTTGCATAAGCTTTACACCAGTCAAACGAGCTGGAAAAATATTTGCGTCGATGTTTCCATGTCGTTGTCCATTTTTGATATAAATTTCCTCCCCCACCTCACATGAATTGACCGTGTTGACCACAACATTAACCTTAACTCCGACTGAGTTCCCCGGAATCAACATAGTAATCCTCGTGAAATGGCTTAAGAAAATTAACAAACTGGCTTGAAGTTGACCTTTAACCCCGATGCTAATGCATATTACTTACCCCCAGTGGTTTTTGAATTTATAAGCTTTCAATTTATGTGGTTATAGTTATTCGTTAGATAATTTGATGACCAAAAAAGAGGAATTGAAATCAGATTAATGCCACGTGTAAGCCATCTTTGAAAACCTGAAAAATGGGATTCGACCTCATTAACATAGGCCTTAATGTTAAGGTTCTTCCCTAAACCTTTGCAAAAGTTTTTACTGGATTCTTGCTATTATCCCATCATCAATCCTACTATGGACGTGGGTGATGCAATTACATAGGCATGCGTTTTCTATTTTACATTTCGCCATTGTCACAGAAATGCATGGACATAGTCTACAATGAAGTAATTGTCAACTTGAACGTGCTTGTTTATTTTAACTTTCTGAAGTCAAACCTGAAATGATAGAACAGCTGCACCATAGGCGACTTCAAATGCTGTCAACCTGGTTAATAAAATTAATGACATGTGTATCGAATTGTTACCATACAACGATCTGTGTCAGAGAACATCAAAAACAAAACGACACGCTGCACTGTCTAGCACGATTGCCTACATCCAACAAAACTTTTGTATTTTCTAGACTTGTTTACAAAATTCTGCATAGTATACATTAATTATTCCTGAAAAGGTCGACCTATTTATATCTAGGAGTTTCTAAAACTCTTACTTTCATTTTCAAATATTTACTGTGGTTCTGGCAGTTTAGAATATACAGTAATGCAATTATCAGATATATTGTAATACATCGTCATACGCAGCATTCCAATCGAATCGCAGTGGTGATCTGCCTACCTGAAACGTTCTTGTTCAGCATTTTTCTGAAAAATTGACTTTCATTGTAATGGATACATAATACAATTTCCATTACGTTCTCACAAACTGATAATAATCTTGCCCCCGATGCAATTTCGCTCATATTTGAGGGAGCAAACAATGTCATTCCATTCTGAAAACTTTAGTTTGGTCCAAAAAGCAACTTACTCTTGTTGCCATTGCTCGTGATGGGGATGACATTTTGTAGTTTCAAAAAACTACGAATGTCTACTTATCCAAAATGTGTAACTGGGACTACTTATTATTGGTCTCCTCTTGATATTTGAGTGCTTGATTCGCATCACTGCTCATGCAATTTCAAAAGGGAAATTTATAGAATAAAAACTGGCACATTTGCTTTACACCGAAATAAATCCCATAAATTATGACGGACAATAAAACTCTTCCAAATACATGAAATATAGAGGAAAAAAATGAGCATTTCATCAGGCTGGTATCCCAGGCGTCTCTAGGTGTGCCACAATTGAGTGGGTCATTTCTGTGTGTTGGGTTTTTACTTTTCAGTCAACTAAGCACAATGCATTGCTCGCCTCAATGATAACAAATCAGAACAGTGAAAATAATGGACAAGACAATACATGGTACTGTCCCCTACAGACCCATCTCAGTTGGACTACTGTATACTGCAAAAATAGTTTACAAAGAATTGTTTGAGTTTTGTACGACGATAATAATTCTTTGGTTATAATGTTGCGTGTTTTGTAGAGTTTTCTAGCAGCAAAGAGGAGAAATTGACATAACTATTCACGACAGCCTGTTCATATTATGGTCGAGTTAAACATGCAAAATATCATACAGGCTTAGATTGGTTGAGCTTGTTAAACCTTAATGGAACTAAAACAAGTTTTGCTGCTTTTTAAATGTTCTGTCCGATTAACTCCAACGAACAGCCTTTCCCTTAATTGCAGAAAAGGGTTCGGCTGGTTTTTTTTTGTTTGCTTCGGAGTAAAAGGTAAAATTTAAAGTAAAAGGTGTGCTTTATTTAGAGATTGTCAGGATTTGCATTAATGCGAACAGGTAATTGTGTGACTCAAAATCACGACAACGACCATTTCGTGTGACTGACCTGCATTGAAGACGTTTTTACACGATACCTGTAATGCAATTAATTGTCTACACATACATGAAGTTAATTAACGTAATAAGGTAGTTTTAGCAGAGTTTTTTTTACTTTCTTTGTTCGAAGTGCTTGATGCACCGTCTGTACGAGTAGCTTTAGCCAAACATAACGAAGCCATTGAAGACTGAATAATCATTTAAAAACATGAATATTATTGCACTAGAAATTCCTATATTATTGGCTTCTGGTTCGCAAAACAGTATGCATTTCGTTCCCCTTAGCTGGCAAATATTTATGGCGATGGAAAAAATTGAAAATTGTGCCTCATTACAATTTTTTTTGAAAAAATATTGTTACTACATTATTATAAGGTACATGCATCCTTATGAACATGTAGGTCCATGAGCGGATTGGATTGACAGGTTCCACAACCTTGGTGGTTTCGTTTAAAGATTTCCTCCACTAAAGAATTATTTGCGGTTGAAATAAACTTGTCAAAAAGATTCAAGCTAAAATCATATCCTGTCTTGATTCCAATTTATCCCATTGTAGATTGTTGATCAATTGGGTAGATGCCTCTTTCTATGGCATCCACATAAGAACACCCTCATGGCAACAACTACTGTCATGTTACCAAGTTTTTTCACTTGTTACACTGTTTGAAAAAAATTAATTTATGTAATTGGACTTTATGAGCACCATGTATTTACTTCTGATGCAGCCAGGCTTGATGCTTGGAAAACAGCCATGACGAACGGCATATCCATTTTAGGAAAGTGATTTTGTACCATATAATTTTTTAAAACGGTCATACTTTCTATAATGGGTATTATTGTATTATCCAACCATCAAGTTAGTTGCAATACACGTTTCATCAAAATCGTTGTGACTCTTGGAAGGAAATTATCTGGCGTTTCAGCCTTTAAGGTTGCACGTGCAGTTTTTTAAGGTTTTTTTTAAGGACTGTTGTCTGATGCTGTATAAGCAAACGCTTCCAGGCATGATTTTCATTAAAATGAATTTTCACAATTATAGGCATTTTCGAAGTGAATAAATCAAAACACTTTCAAATCATTTATTTATAGGGGGCTTGGCGTGGCCCTCATTCGCCCCATGCAACTACAGTTTTTTTTTTTGAATTATTATGTGTATCAGCATTTAACATCGTGCCTCCCGAAAAAAACCTGACACGATAGAATTGCAAATAATTGTTCCGCTGAGGCACGACTTGCTCTATTAAGATTATGCTCCAAACTATACGAGCGTACTGTATTGTAAAAAATCGATGCTTTCGTATACTTGGTTCTCGTTCCCGGCCAAAGTGTATCACTTCACAAAGGCCAGCATCATGATCGTGAATAGTTGTATCATTCTCTATTAGATAGCAGTTTGGTCCAAAGCTTTCTCCCAAGTAGCAGCGAAGATTTCGTGCAAATGAGTAGTCTAAAATGAAATGTTAGTGAACCCGGGTCGCTTTTGTTCAACTTCGGACAATGGCCTCCACAGGCCTCCCACTTTCCCCAACTTACTTTTCTTGAAAATAAAAGCAGATTGAAAATGCAACACGCTTTTTCACCGCCCTTCTTGCTGCCCACATTTTATCTAGATCTCACCTATCTTCCTTCCTATATAGATGTGTACTGTATTTATGGATACATGTATATATACCTCCAGAAATATAAATAGTGCCAGAGTCATAAGTCATAAAAATGCTGCTTTTGCCTCCCTAAAAATTTATGGCGATAGTTGAAGTATGAAAGGCACATGTGGGCCAACTTACGAAATGCCTTCCTTGATATGAAAGGTGCCTGACTTTTACTTTCCTCTAATAATAATATCCGGCACTTTCACCTTCAGGCCAGGCGTGGCGATTGATAGGCGGCGAGCAGCTTAAACTTTATTAGAAGTCCTAAATTTAAAGTACTCTAACCGCAAAATGAGAAATCGATCGAACATAATTCTTATTTAGGTTACCTGTGTTGGTATGCAACTACTTTTTTCATTTCCAAAATGTACCCTACGGGGCATGTGTTTTAAACAGCCCTAAAAGGCTTTATGCAACTTTTTTTCTAACAAAATAGACCTAATTTCAATTCGAGAAACCACACCCTTTCGCTATGGTCGAAACTTTGAACCAAATCTGTGGCACTATACAGGCAATTGTTGTATTTGCACAATTATTTTGTAAGCGAATGATATCGTGTAATTGCACCTCACTGCGACTGTGTTCAAAACTGACTTACTCATTTGCAAAGAAGGTATTCAAATACATCGAATGCAAAATCTCGAATAAGAAAAGTGATTTTGACCAAAAGTTCTTAGTATACTGCAAATTAGCAAGTTTTATATATACAGGCATATAGCAAGGAATTTAGATTTCGAAAATGTAGTCCACGCAAGGCTATAGTGAGTTACACTTTGACATACATGTATTTACCAAGCTATTGGTTCAATATCAAATATAATTTTTTTTAGATGAAATGATGATTTTTAATAACAAGATTTCACTAAGTGGACAAGTTTTGAGTAGTTTTTATGTTCTTCAACGCGTTATTATTGAATATTAAAATATTAATAAGTTCTGTTTAGCATCCCCTATGAGGATACAGCATGGCCGGTTTCTAATGGGTTTCAAAAATAAAGGTGTTTTGTAACTCGAATTCCATTTTTGGTGTTCATTTCACATCACGTCACAGTCATCCTTCAGGTCATCTCATATTAAGGAAGTGGTCCATGACTAAGCGTGTTTGCGGAAACTCACCTCTCAGTTTTTGGAAATTTGGTTTTTTAATTGGTATTTTAACCGATTTTTTTCTAATGGAGTTTCTTGATTTCCACGTCTATATTTTTGCCCACCTGTCGTGTTAGGCATTTCTGATCACATTCCCGCCTTCGCAACATCGTCACACCAGGGCTGAACCCCTTCAAAGGTGATTGTACGATTACTCCATTTTGTGGGGTCCTAATCTTGTCATTTGATTCAACAGGTTTTTGTTGATATTATTGTCTCGTTAGGAGGGGATAAAATCAATTGCCTTCGAAATGAGAGGATATGTAGCCAGAAAAAACCCCTTGACTCGAGGGAGTATACGCGGTAGTAGACAGACATTCTTGTTGTCTTACAGGAAGTTTCACAGATAACCTAAGATGTTGATAGAAAGTGATCCGAGTCATTGACTTTCTCCAAGTTATCGTACATGTCAGAACAAAACTCGCAGAATGTTTATCAAAAACGTGTCGAATTTGCAAGTAAATTGAAACCATAATCATTGTCGTGGGCCCTTCCAGTCTTCAAACTTGCCTACATCAGAATTAGGAAATACAGGGTTATCATAAAACCCGACCTTCATTACAAAAAATAATTTGAAAAAACTTGTTAGTTACAAAGAAACAAATGTTGTGTTTGGTGCTGTAATCGCTAGAATCGAAAATAGCATGTACTATGGAAAGCCCTCAAGATGGCCACTGGTATCATGCAAACCAAATCGCCAATCTGTTAATTTCTGAGTGGTGATCCGGTAACTGTCTGGTGATCTGGTGATCTAGCGGTTTTAGCGGTTGTATTATTTTTCAGCATTCGGTGATGTGAATATTGCACGTCAACACGAATTAGTTTGAGAGGAAACATTTCTAAGATACATGTACTTGTAATATGATAGACTAATTGAAGTGCATGCAATGTCATTACCTAGCTAGCGCTTAAAAGCAAAAGAAACGATGACTTTGTTATAAAGCATTGCTTTATTTTCTTCATGTGAAAAAACTGTTCCTGTTTCACCGTTTTAATTATGCAACATTATTGTGTGCATTTTTCTAGTTTGTAACTTTTAATAAAGTGCGAGTGAACTGATTAACATTCAGATTTAATTTCTAAATTATGCAGATTGGACCCCACCCATATACAGTTCCCAGACATGACTAACATGCGAATAAACGGTCGTATTTCGGTGCTACGACTTTAAATTCACTTTTTTTTTATCGCCATCTATTTTACCAAAGTTCGTGGTTGGTATCTCGTCATGGTACTATAGCTACAGTTAAATGAATTTAGGTTACCTCTGAATGATCATCAGGATTGCGTGCAGTATTTTAAAGTGCAATGTATTTTCAGAAATACGTGTATACTACACTTTTTAAGTTGCATTTACAGTAGTGAGCGTCTTTGAATATTATTTCTGTATACATAGATGTTAGTTAGCCCTTTCTTCTGCTTCAATGGCGGTACTTTTCCAACATAACCTGGCAGTTATCAGTGGTTGCATGCAGCAGAGTCAGGGCGATGTAATGAGACCCAACAATGTGTAAAAAATAAAACAACACAATGTCATTTTTGTATAATTCACTGCAAGAAAAAAATTGCTTAACGTATACAAAAGCGGATAAAATGTTTAAATATGGGTCACTTCACAATTTATGAAAAACGTGCTCTATAGTGCATTTATGAAATGTACAGCTAATGGTGTGCCACTGCGCACTCACTTTCCAAAATTTCTCATAAATTGAACACGCGAGGTGATATTATCATTTGATTTCCCGCTGCCATATGCTAGGTGTAATCAACTCATTCCGTGAAATAATAGTTCTTGGTTGTGTTTAACATGTTGCTCGGTATCTATGTGGAGCACTAGCTATAGGACGAAACAATGCGATAATTGAACATGGGTTTAAACAACGTGACTTTAATGATAATTAGCGAATATATCACACACACCATTATGTATGAATGCCACGATAACATCGCTTATCTAAATAAGAGCTTTATACGCCTTTTGTTTCTCTCGAAATGGCAATTTCGTTTCTTGGAATCATGCTAAGGCTATGACCGGAAGTATACAGAAGAGTAGATCTACAAGCAGTTAAAATACTGCACCGTCAAAAGTCGAGACTTTCTTCAAGATATAAAAGTCCAAGAATAAATTTCGTGTTGACTACACTGTTAAAAAACCTGGGTAATATACTGTAGAACCTCTAGAGGTTCAATAGGCTGCTGCATTGTGGGTAGCGCTAGAGAGTAGAGATTCCATATAATAGCATCTTCTCATACTTCAAAACCTACAAAACGTATTTTAAATGGCACCTTTTTAAGCCTGCCATGAATAAATATGTTCATTCCCAACACCTTTGGCATGAAAAAGTCTCATGGAACCTATTAGGCACCTCCTTTTTTAAAAACGTGAACCTTGGTTCCATCAATTCTCTTCATATTTTAATAGATTGTCATAATATCTGAACCAGAACACAGACTGATTATTAAGCAGACCTGTTAATTGAAAGGATGATTACTCTAATGTAAGACAGGATCAGCGAAACTAATTCAAAAGAAACTAAAATGACTTTATGGTTTTGTGAAGTTATGGACTTGTTCATTTTTTATGACAGCAAACACGATTAATGTTATTGTCTCGAAAACAATAACCTGGAGAAGTCTAATAATATTCCAGTGAAATGAAATGTACAGAAAGATTGAGTGATTGTAGTTAATAAAGGATAATGTACTCGTAAACGAAAGTATTTCAATGAAAAACAAAAGTATTTTCGTTTAAGTGCACCCTATTTCATGAACGAGTTTGTTTTTAGATCAACTTTTGATTTTTTTTATAGGCGTTATCATACTAAGAGTAATTATAATCGTGGTTACCACAATCCATTTACGAGCGTATTACTGTACTCTATCATTATCTCAAAGATACAAAAGGAAATCCATAATGTTTTCCTCGAAGCTATAAAATCTTCATTAAATCCTTTGATTAAAATAATTCATGCTTGTTTATGTAGGCCTACGTGTATCTGTTTTATTTCCGCATTCCTGATTAGCATTTTTGGTTTGTCCCATTTTATGTCAGCCTTTTTTGTACACATCCCTTATGGCATGAACTGCACGTACGTGGTCTTGTTACGTTTCAAGAATCCAAAACTCATGAGTGTGTAGCAGCATGCGACATATAAAAAGCCAAAATGTAAAGTGTAACAAAATATAAGGCGTTACAGTTGCAGGCTAATTGATGTTGTCTTCAATTCAGCAGTATATTAATTTGCGATGCATATCTTATTAATCCATATCTGCTCATCGGGAATGCTAATTAATATACTGTTGGCGAAATAACAGGATGTTTAAGCTTTTTTTTTCTTGCATCATTGTCATTAGTGCTACACGTAGAACCAAACTACACAACATCGAACAGATGTACCTGAAAAGTACATGTATTTTAATGTTTCACATTGAACACATTTTTGTGTTTTTCATTATTTTTGCGTTCTTTTTTTGTGTGCCTGATCTAACCTAGCCGAAGCTAACCGAACTTTAAATTAACATAAAAATGTGATTTCTTTATTGAACTGTATCTAACCATAGGCAATCACTGCCAGCCTACGAGCCATTAGGAGTAGAACACTTGGTGGAAAGGAGTCAAGCAGGAAACAATGTACAGTTAGCTAAAATTACATAAAAAAATTACCCTTAGTGACATTATAAAATCGATGTTTAACGTCGCATGTATTCATTGCGTTCTGGCACTTTTAGTTGTATTACTTTAGCCTACAGTATATATATTAGCTGTAAAAATGTGGCGACCAGGTGTGGCATTATTCGCATATTTAGAGTTAATATCTTAATAAAGGAAAAAAGTATAAATTTATGAGCTGTAAAGTAATAAAACAGTGGTAAAACTAAGTGTAGCAGAATTAACAGATTTACGTCAGTACGTGCATTTGATCGATCAGATTTTATGTTGAATTTTAAACCCGGAATTGATCATTTCTCTTATAAAAAAAACATGTGCAGGTCCAGTGTTGCTCTAGTAATCTTCTATGTGACCTAAAGTAGGATAAATAAGTCGTGCTTATCGGTTTTCGAAAATATTAGTCATCCTGAGCATTAATAATTGCAAATTAATAGTTGAACTGTGAATATGGGCACATATCTGGTTATTCGAGAAAAAAATAACGTTTCGACTGCATGGTTTTCCGAAACACGTAACAGAACCATAGTAATACATCAAGGTTACAAATGTATTGACGTTTACATGTGATGGTGTGACAAATACAGGTGAACGTGCATCGACAAAAATCGGCGTGCTTGTAATGTGGCAACCTTGAAGAAATGATAAGCCAATTTGAAATAAAATCAAGTATAACAATTTTTTTTAACTTTAAAGTTTTCCTACTTTGAAACTAAACGAGTTTTTGTATGCATGTACATTGTATAACCCTGTAGAGGTAACTAGGCCAATTTGCACCTTTCAGGCAATTTCGGCGTGACAAAGCCTTGAGGAAAGGGATGTATTTTCCAGTGGTGTAGAAATCCGCTGTTTTGCTGAAGAAGAGATTCTGTCAAAACGGGATTTCTCTTGTTGCTAGATTAAGTTACACAATATGGAATTTAGCCGTAATCTAGCTTAAAAAGCCAATATATGTCGTCAAATGCAAGTAGACAAAGTGTTGTGCAGCAAGAAACATAAAGGGATTTGGCAAATATAAATGTAATAATTTGAATCACCATAATTTGTACTACTTAGTAGGAGGGTCCCGAATCCCTCATGACCTTCCCACTTTTATCCGCGTCCCTACAATCATACTTGCTGAACGCAAATATGTGAAAATATTCACGTCATAATCGTTCTGGTTTTCGTAATGAAACTGGGCATGGGTGTATGTCAGACCTTGTTGTTTACACCTGTAGCCTGAATACAGTACATTATGAAGATGCGCAATGACGCATTGGGAGAGTCTCATGCAAAATAGCTCAGCATGATTATCCCCACCCTAATCGCTCAAGGTTTCCATATGAAATCATCAGGGTTTAACCCCTTTTTCAAAAATGACCTATTTGCTCTTGCACGTACAGTATAGTGCAATGTACGACTTTATTTGAAATATTTCACGACGATGGTATTTGATATAGACATTAAATTGTTAATCAAACTTTGTGTTCGCAGATACTGAGTAGAGATTAACATGTTTTGTAAAAGTAGATTTTGGGAGTAATTTAATATCTGTAATCTAGCATAAGAAGT
This sequence comes from Cylindroiulus punctatus, assembly GCA_034695085.1. Lineage (NCBI taxonomy): Eukaryota > Metazoa > Arthropoda > Diplopoda > Julida > Julidae > Cylindroiulus > Cylindroiulus punctatus. Next base: position 43,107 of record JAQFYZ010000064.1, read on the forward strand.
ATTTCCTTGTTTTATATCATATCATTGCTTGTATTGCAGTCGTATAAAGTACTATTTTCTTGACATTCTCTGAATGAAATGTTAACTTGGAAGTACACTGTATTATTACAGGAATGTAATTAGATCTACAAACTTATGGTTTTTTGTTGACCCGACCATTAAGGGATACATTAGATATGATGTTTAGAATTAAGATGCTTATGATATTATTGTCTCGAAGTAGTAGGCATATTGTTTATTGCTTCAGATCGTAAAATCTTCAAAGATGTACTGTTCATTGTACATTTATTTACAAATGATTCAACAGTGTTTCAGTGTTTGCTGCTTAATTATCAATCTCAACTGTTTAGAATTAAACCAACATATACTGTACCATCATACAGTATGTATACACATTGACTTTCTTTTTGAAAGTAGAAACAATTTATTGACTTAGTTTGAAACATACCAACGTACATGTATGTACCTGTAATTGTGTTCAGGTGCACAATTCATCTACTGTACATGGCCAACCAGTGACCAACAAAATCTTCCAGTCCAAAAAGTGCAATCACCTGCACATCCCCCATGGCCTAGCTTATTATGATGATGACTTTTTCTATACTTCTAATGAATTGAACTAAATTGCATTTAACTGTCGTTCTCTCTTGGAGCTTTTGGCATGCCTGCTAGCAGCCAACCGTGCAGAAGAAAGACATTTTCAACATACACAGACATTCAGTATACGGATATTTTCAAGCAACGGGAAGATAGAAATTGAAAAATATTCAAATGATATCAGAACGTTTGTTAACAACCAGCAATATAAAAAGGCCACACTGATAAATTGCACAACGGCTATTAGTAAATTTCGGCACAATGGATGTCCGAGTTTCCACTAATTTCTCTTTAAAAATGAATCATTGAAAATATTTGAAAGCGTGAAATAATAAAATTGAACGTTGCATAATTAACCATTTGGAAATAGACATGTACATGTACTTGGTCACGCATTACGAGAGGACTTTTGAATTTATAGTTGCGTGCATTAACAATAATAGAGATGTAATTAAATTCTTAATTGCCCACAATATGTTAAGGCTATTCATTTTTTTAATTGTTGTATGTGCGTCCTCCTTTTGAAACGCTGGCCTTTCACAATGTGAACTTCCAAAGAAATTTACACTTCATGGACAAATGTGAAATAAGGATATTTTTTATAACTGTTCAAAATCCTCTTTTAAAGCAGTTCCTGGTTCACCTTAATCTGAAACGTGATATAGCGTATTAACTTTTTAAAGAGGTCGGTAAGGTCATTTATGATGATGACCTTACAATATATAATCGCCGTAACATTCACCTTTGGAGGTCATAGCCGTTGTATTTCAGTAGAAAAGTTTTGATTCTTGCCAAAAAATTTTGTCGTGTATGACAAACACGAAATAGGGCTCACGTTTAAGTTGCTACCATTGACCAATATTTTTTATCACATTTTCTCTGGCCGTAAACGAAATGTAGGACACGGGCAGGTGACAATATAATCGTCGGTAAGGTCAACAATCTTCATTGCGCTTTGTGTGAAAACAAAATAAATTTCAGCTTCTGAATTTGCGCAGACAGATAGATAAGACGTTTTTTACAACCACATACTGATTAATGTAAGAAGCTTATGCAATTTAAAGCCGTGCTACACGGATGGGTTGATGGTCATGACCACCATCATTTAAATGTGACCGCACCACGCCTCTGCTTGCATGGGATAACACTTCAGGAAGCATGTCTAAAATCACCAGAAAAATTATTTCTGAAATAAAACGATATGATCGCGCTTCCCTTATAAAATCGCACAAGGGGGAAAAGCAAGGTTCTTTAAACTTCTTTTCGGTCACGTATTACTGCGCATCTTCCTATCTTTCAAGCAGCGCTAACCTCGTGACACTGTGATTATGATTTACATGTATACTGTACGAGTTCTTCCATAAACTTACCATGACGTTTACGAAGAATTTCTTCTTTTCAATAATTCAAACCTACGCCTTTGAAATGAAACGTCGATCACGATGTTTCAAATTGGAATAATTGACTATTGTATAATTGAGTCCAAATGAAGTGACCTGAATAATCAATTCAAGGCTTTATAATTGAAAATGGCTTTATTATCAGTCGCCTTGTTTTTAAAGTAACAATGTCAAAGGTGTAACAGTCCCTTGAAAAGAATGATAATTGCTAAGACAAACGTACAAATCCACAATGGCAGTCATTGTCTAAAAATTATGGTGCGGTAGATTTGGGATGTACATATACGTATACAGGTATTAAATATAAGATGATGTAAAAAATTAAAGTGTTGAATATGTCAGAAGTGTTGGAAAACATGCTGGGTTGGGCTGTGTATGTGTTTGCACAGTAGACTTGTTTTTGCATGGTTGATACATCACCAGTTTAAGTCTACGTGTATACAGTAATTGTCTTACAACTAACATTTATTATTTCGAAAATGTTACCATTGCCGAGCTAACATGCTCAAAACATTTATTTTGCATTGTTTCAGGTCACCGACCGATGAAAAACAAGTAAATACTGCTGTCTGAATCTCGTGTCTCAAAACGAGATTGATGGAAACATGAAAACAGTGTCCAATCAAATAACAACAACACTGCATTGCAATCAACTTTTCGTTCGTCAATATTACAGGTCAGTTCAACAAATATCTGTCTTACAAGCTCAACTGTATAGTGGAATACGTGCATTCTTGCAATGCAACTTGTTAAATATAGCAGCGTGGTATATTAAGGCTAAATACCTGTTAACGGTGGGAAATGTACGATTACACACATTCTATCGTGTTCTTACATCCGTGTTTATACGAAATTAGAGTAATTTTCATTTAAATGCGGTTATTGATTCTCATGTGCCTGCCTTTGTTTCCACTGTAAACAACAGGACATCGTGTATCCATGGGAGGTCATCGACTTTCCAAGTGATCTTCCCAAACAAGTTAAAGGGCTTTCTGGAATCGTGATAAAATATGGTGTTGCAATTTTACTTGAAACATAAGCCACGGAGTTTCGTACATAATTTCATTGTATATTTCAATTTTAATTCAATTCAACTTTACAAACATTAACCATGCAGGGCTTCCTGACTGAACATATGCAAGAAGTTTCATTACATCAGTTTTCGGCTTAATTTCAAATTCCCGGATTTCGCGAGCAAATGGTCATGCAAGGAAACATGAAATATATATTTGAACAAAATTACAAAATAGAGACCACTGAACTTGTCTACTGTAAGACATTTTGATGCAACTTCTGCATGTATACACATACAGTAAAGGTATACATAGTTTCATCTTGCTTTCTAGCTAAAGATGGTCATTAATTTTGCTAGTTCGGTGCCCTTTTGTGTTTTTTTATTCTGGCATTTCCCCAATAAAAACACAGCTTCCGTGCATGATTCCCGACAACTTTTATCATCATATCGCAAAACGCCAAAATCAGTTTATTACTAAGACCGCCTTTTTTCCCCTTGCAATAATTAACTTAAATATAAGTTTGGCGTTTCAGGCGACAAAACATTCGGCAACTAACGATTACTTTACACTATATTGTGGTTCAATAGCCCTAGATATTTAATTTTCCTTAATATAAGCTCCAAGCAAGTTGGGGTTGTCTCAGGTAGTAAGCTTTTGTGTCCACGCGCCTCTTCGCCACTGACTCACAAGTTGGGGAATGGCTACTTTTAATGATATGCTCTGGCATGGAAGGTGTTGCTATAACACGACTCTTGATTTCAGAAAAGAAACCTGTGCCCAAACACGTGTAATGCCCATATTTGCTAACTTCTGAGACCTGCCTTCACGGTTTTTTTAAAGAATGTGTTCCTAGTGTAGGTAGAGCACTGATAATAAAATTAGTCCAGCTTATTTACACCTAGTTTAATGTCTAGCATCATTGCTGCCAGGACGTAGGATGATTCATTTTATTTCGACGGCCATTAATGGGTTGTCATAAAGTTGGCGACCTTGTCGCCATGGAGAAACCTTTTTTTTTTTATAAATTAAACTTGACCCCACCCTGTATTCCGACAAAAACAGCGAATTGCCCAGTTAATGGTTTTTCGCACCCGTCCGTCCGCGTGGATTCAAAAGGGCTTTGCTCCTCTGTAATTAAAGGGTTTAAGGGTTAGAAAACTATCGAGGAAAAAAATGCAACCAACAATTACTATGTACTGTATATTTTAGGAGAAATTCTTGCAGAGTATAATTCTGTGGAAAAGAACTACAGCATATACTGTATGTAAAGAAAAGTCCTTAAAAACAAACCGAATTTGATTTCAATACAATTTACGATTATAGTCGTAGTCGATTCGCATTAAGTTTGCCCATAAATTCGATGATTTAATACAGCCATCATAGTTATTAGTAGAATTTCCTTCGAATTCCTGTCCCTGTGTACACAGCAATACATGTATATGCATTAGTCAGCATAGTAGTGAAACATGAAGAGAAGCTTCTGTAATTTATTTAATTGGCAAATGACATCGTTTGTATAAGATGTGAGCTAATGAAAGTAGCTGAAGGCCAAGAGTCGCAGCCATTCGATCGAAAACGTTTTAAAAGCTGTTTTTGCCATCCTAGCATGTTTTATAATAAGCTTACATCGATGATTAAATCGAAATTTGGGAGGGTAAAAAAGCGATCTTGTTAGCAAGTTGTTTTCTTGTGAGGAAGGACGGTCGAGTTGGATCAAGACCAGATTCCAGCATTTTTTTGCCTTGTTGGGGCCAACAACATTTACAACTTTTTACTTCGCAAATGAACGAGGAATCAACTAGCATGTATCGTTTGAAATTAATTTTAATTTCAAAAGCAAATCGAATGATGCTGTCATTTTACGTCTTTCAAAGTTTGTAATCCAATCCTGATTTGTCGTTCCACATATCAGTGTTTGGATAAGAGAAAACTGGATTAAACTCAAGACTTCTTTTCCGTGGTATCATTAGTACCAGCAAACATGAAAACGATTACGAAACGAAACGTGTGACATCATCCCGACTGTCTTCTACATGTAATATTTTGCTTACATTGTCACTAAAATCGGTATAAACAATTAGTTTAATCATAATGCATTAATTAATCACTAAATGGCGTATATAGACAGACACAGGATGGTCAAACAGGTTAACCATAGCTTCATGATTTCTAAAAGTGAAAGGTCAGGGACAAAGCTTCTGTAATTGTAACCAATAGTGAGGGCTAATAAGAAATGGAAATGTATTCGAGGTGCTTGACTCAAAGGCTTGAATGCATATCATTGTCCTGCAGCCGCTACAAGCGTGTCCGGCTCAATGTTATTGGACAAACACCCAGGGGTAAAAACCCTAGTTCCAAAGAAAATTTATATTCACTTTTTCTTTGTTCGTTGGTTTGTTTGATGGATGATGTGCCAAGAACACTGAAAAGATCGTTAGCGTCATTGTGCAGCATAAACGTGATCAACATTCCAATAACAGTGCTAGCAATATTAATTTTGCAAATCTATGCCCATTTACGACAACGGGAATACAGCTAATTTGCAGTCTCGGTGTCTGCTTGGGTAAACGAATGGCCACATCATGCCTTTATTGAACATTTCACACAAATTTATGTAACAAGACGTGCTAACTTCAAGCATCGAGCTCTACATACATGTACATGTAGCCAGTGAACCTCAATAAGAAATCAGAAGTTACTTGGCAGGCAAACTGCCAGAAGATGTACAATCTTGAAATTAATGCATTTTTGGTGAAATACTGCGCAGTGGGTATAAGGACAATTTAACAGCCACCATACTATGGGGTATATATGTTCAACCCTTTATAAATCTTCCATCCCCTGTTGTTTGAACCCACCACCTGCTGGGAAAGGTGCAAGGTATCGTAGGTATGCCCAATATCAACAGGGGTTTTGACATAGACCTCCACAATGTATTACACCCTTGTTATCTAGACTCCTAGGGAAATTATCCTTTTGTAAATGGTGTGTTTTTCAAGGAATATTTAATTTTATTTTAGCGGCTATTCAACTTTTGGAAGCCATGCAGTTCAGCACGCCAAAGTTTAAATTAGCAAGACCGAGGGAGGGCAAAGGGAAATTTTAAGAAACTTTCAAATTACAATTTGAAAAGGTTATAAAAAAAATTGCAATAACTTTATAAACCTCAACAATCCTGCAGTAGAATGCAAAACATTTCTCGATATCCCTTGGCTCAGATAAAGCTTTACCTGCTTAAGGCATTAACCAACCACACTTCGCTAATGATGCCTGCGTGGATTAGGTAATTCCAAGGTGAGGAGTCTGCTACAATTTATGGCACCCACCCATGGCATAGTTGTGGAAATTCCAAAATGTGACAACCGTTGACTTATAACACTGCATCTAAAGAATTCCTTGTGGTAACATAATGGGATTTCCGGTTTAAAACGTGTATCACTCGTTTTCTCTTACCACAAACAGGATTTAAAAAGTAGGTAGGGTGTTGAATCTTGCAACTTTCAGTTTGAAATCAGATCCGCCAAAATAAGATCAATTTACCTTTACTACTTCTCCTAAAACTCCAACAGTTACATGTGCTTCACGAACGGAATACGTACATGTACGTCTAATTGCGATTGAGTGATACGAATAAAATCGAATAACCACTTTGAAGGTAACATTTAACTCATTTAAAGTGCCTTTACAAGGTCGGCGCAAGTGAGGGTGCTCAAATCCAGATTTGGAGAATTTAACCTGCTCGATTTGAGATTTATTGTTTAGGCTTGAAGCGATTGCTCGAATTTCCAAATACATGTACATGTATATTCTCAAGACGTTTAAATATAGGCTATTGCAAATATACCGTACATCTTAACGTGTACAGCAATGTTTGGCTGTATCTCTGAACATGTGAACTGGAGCTGATGAGAACATTACAAATTTTAGTTGTCAAGCTGTGAAATGCTGTATACATGTATGTAATTTTTTCTAGGGCGTCACTTAGTAAGAATTATACTAAGGAAAACTATAAATTCATGCAATTGTTTGTTATACATGTACTTATCAAAACAACATTGTTTTTGTTGTTTCGTAGTTTTTTTCTATTTCATATTAACAATGGAATCGAAATTCTGAAGAATTCTAGTCTTGGTAGCATTACAAGTGTCTATGAGAATTTCGGGGGTTGATGTATTGCTAACCACCCACTGATATTCCGTTACAAATAATTGTGGTAGCTGCTATAAATTTCGTCATCCTTTTGTGCATTCATCCTTTTGATAACTTACTGTTGCTCATTAAACACCGCTTCATATATTCACTACCGATAGTAGCCCACCTGCAGCCTACATTAACCCCGAACGACCTTTACAAAAATGTTTAACGTCATACGAGACGAAATAATAAAGGCGTTGATAATTTTGTGAAAATCTCATATCAAGGTCTTCTTGGATATGTAGCACAATGCCATGCTAAGTAACATTTCAAAACTGTGCAAGTTTTGGTGATATCAATAAGAACTGATTATGAATTTAATTCAAGGGTATTAAATTTAAACAGCAAATTATAAGTACATGTAGACCTAATTCAGTTGTAAGATGTCAGACGTACCCATGGATCGATGTTCTTTAATTTATTTTTACTAAAAATGCAAGGTACGTTCGTTCTAAAATTTGTTCTGGAAGATATTTTGGATAAAGGAGATAGCAAACACAACAGACATATTTTAGCTTATATTTTTGCTTAATTCAACTTTTCAAATCAGTTTAAAATAAAAAGGCTTGCATACTATTCAGTGAACACGTAATACACAATAGACACTTTGCGCTGCTCAACGAAAGTTTGATTTCATTTTTGTACCTTTAATAAAAGTTTGTTATGGACGTACAATTTTCTAACGAAAGCAAAGCCTACTATATACATAGCGATGCAAAATAAACATCATTTAATGTTTATTAAAAGCACAAACGTTAACTTAAACTTTTGGGGGTTTTTTCCGGCCTAGTTTAACAAAACGAATATTTAACCTACCGTTAAACGTTAAATAACGTTTATTTAGCATCGCTATTCGCTAAGTATTTATTTGTACAGTAGTAGGACTTATTAATATCGTTAGGAAATTTCACGTCCATAACAAACTTTTATAAAAGGCACAAAAGTGATATTAAACTTTCGTTTCAAAAAATTTCGTTTGTGCTGCCAAAAGTGTCTAATATACATGTACATTATCCAAGGTGGTATGAAAAACAAGTTAATATAAGAAGTTTGTGAAGGTATACACGTGTACAGTATTTTATTCAGTTATGCACAACGACCTAATGGATTAAAACAAAGGAACTATAGGTAGGCTAATTAAAGTGACACAGTATATCTACGTACGGTGGCTTTACACAATTCATTGCATTTGTTCAATTCGAATCGTAATAAAAAACGTCAATCCTACGTGCAATGTGGCGACCTGCAGCAAGGCCTTAAAAGTCGAACGTAAAAACCGATTCTACCAATGCTGTATAATCTAGTAGCCTAATTTCCACCAGACAATGAATGCCATTGTGAGAAATTAGCTTTTCTGCATTGTCTAGAGTGGTTTCCACACGCCAACATAGCTGCGAACCGGTTTCGATTTGAATAATTGGACAAGGCTGCGTTGATTAAACTTAATTCGTACCTGTAGCTACTTGAAAAGATGTTTTCCCAGTATGCTTCAGGTATTGATGCATTAATTACGGTCATCGACCAGGCACATAAGGTATATCAACGCGATCGTCATCGCAAATTGGAGTCTGAATTGGCAGATCTAGGTCTTGGGGTGGGTGTTTTTGAAAGGCGATAGTTTTTTAATCCGACCAAATAGCAGTAAATTCATGAAAAGATTGCACGCAGTCCAAAATTATAGATTAGATACTGATGGAAATGACAGCGATTACTGCACATGAGCGAACCTAAAAGACGTAAAAGAGCATGAATAATTGGCTCGGACTTTGTTAAATAGGAATTTTTGAAAGATTTATCTTCAACGAGGATCAGAATGAGTAAATCAAGTTTTATATACAACAATGAGCATAATTATTTTGTGAAGCAGTTGACATGTATTGGTGATGTCTTCATACAAGCTTAATGCTATTATTGGTGATTTACATGTATATACATGTATAAACTAATGATTATGATTCCTGAATAGAAGCGTAAAGAATAAGTTGAAAACGTTGATTTAATAGAATAATCCATTTCAAAGCAAGTTTTTGTTCGAAGAGTACCGATTGGAAATTTGCTTCGAATCATTGAAGTACTCACGAACAACGTTGTAACCCGTATAAATCAAACTACCAGAGAGCAAAAACTAAACAGGTTTCCTAGCGCACATTAAGTCTATAGTACATGAATAGAAGCGTAAAGAATAAGTTGAAAACGTTGATTTAATAGAATAATCCATTTCAAAGCAAGTTTTTGTTCGAAGAGTACCGATTGGAAATTTGCTTCGAATCATTGAAGTACTCACGAACAACGTTGTAACCCGTATAAATCAAACTACCAGAGAGCAAAAACTAAACAGGTTTCCTAGCGCACATTAAGTCTATAGTACATATAACATACGAACCAGCCTACATGTACACTGTGTACATTTCACCTTAATTTCAATGTTAGAAAAAATGTTGGTTACGAGGTTGTTCTATTACAGAATAAAATTTGTTGAATAGTTATTACTATAATGCAATCTGAGAACAATTAGGGATCGAATGGTATTGGACATTGAAGTATTAATTCTGAATTGAATTGAAGTACATGTACATGTAAATGTATATTGACTCGTCTCAACTGTTTTTCAGTTATCATTTGTTGATGAACTGCTCCCATATTTTTTGTGATGCCAACTGATAAGTGGAATAGTAACTTTCAGGTAGACCCTACACACAATACGTATCAAGGTTGATGTTGGGTTTCACTGGTACCCTTTGAGGGCATTGTGCAAATTAAAAGTAAATAATGGCCTTGCAATTAATTCTTCGTCTTGAGTGCGTTTCAAATGTCCCCTCGAACCCTAATAAAACAGTGGACAAAAAATAAGAATGTCCACCTTGAAAAGCGTTCTCAGAAATGCTTTTGTCTGGAAAGGTGTCCGGGCACTCTTTGAAACCTTAACAATGGCGACACATGGGTTCGTTACTCGTGGCTGAAACTCACTCCTTGAACATAGTCCGAGTGGCAGATCGGGTACAATAATATCTAGTAGTGGGACAGCCCATTAACTTTTTCGTGACCTCGTTGTAGGTCGCCCCTTTTAACTCTGGTGGGTGTCCTACCTCCAGCTATCAGGTACCCTTGATCTGTAAAATGCACCTTTTTGGGAGTGGTGTTCTCGAGTGAAATTTAGGCAGACAGAATGTCCAATATTAATAATAGGACTAGCGTTTTCGGTATTACAACTATTATTTTATTGTGATAATTCTAGGACAGTGGAAACGAAAAGTAATGCACTTTACCCGTTTTGCTGTGCTCGATTGATATCGCTTTTCTGGTCTCACCCTTGCTGCACAATATCTACATTCAATCAATGTTGCGAAATCAACCTTGGTTCCTTTTTATTTGCAACGTTAGATAGCAACGTCAAACTTCGTGAGAAGTAAAGTTCGCCAATATCTTGCACCCGTTAATAAAATGGGACTGATTCAGAACCGCCATATATCTCTGCAAGGATGTCCTTGTGTTCTTTCATATTTGATGGGATATATGAACAATCTATGCCTAGTATTTTTTTCAGTTTTAGAAATGTTGAAAACTTTTATGATGGTTAGCGAAACAACATGATTTCACAGTGACATTAAAAAGGCATTTGAACGATTGGCTGAATCGAAAATCTGCATCGCCTACCTTAACCCAGATATTTTGTAGTTTATGAATTATTTCTAAAAGTTCAATAGCAACAAAATTGATCGATTCACTCGCTTATTGTTTCTCAACTTCTATTCATAAAGTACATTACATTTTGCATCTGTACACTGCAGCATTCGTTCCATGATACTTTTTCATTTGAAACTACACTTCAAATGTACAGTGTATGTTTGGATACTGGTATACTAAAATGACGTCCTAATTACAGTAGAACCTGTATAAAACCATGCTGTTGGGATCGGTGCCAATTATAATTTTAGACAGGATGATTTTAGACATGTTCTACTGTATTCGAGCTTTTGAGAGAAGTTGGGGAAAAAGTCTGAAGAAATAAAATTCAAATAAATATATTAAAAGTCAACTTCAAAGTTGAAATAACCATTTATATTTATTACATTTAATTGCTTTAAATATATGTTAGTTGAAGTTTATGTAGGCTTTGGTCAAAGATTGTCGCCCTTCCGTTTAATCCCAATATGGCTGTCAACGAATGTTTATCATTTAAAACTGTCACCTTGAGTGTGTTTGTTGATTATGTAGGCTTTTAGTCCAAAAGAAATACTTGTACGACTTTTTTGTATTCAAACCTGCACTTTGTTTGGCGTACAAGCTGCAGAAATTCTCGTTCTGGCCTTCAATCGGAAGCCGTTATACTTTGGGATAATTAATAGCTACCTTATAATTATTTAGGTGCAGGTGTAATCATTATTTTACTCGCTCTTTTGATGGCCGAATTTTCAGATAAAAAGTTAATGATAGATTCTAGGTGTATCTTTGGGACTGAATATTTGGATAAAACAATTAACAAAGCAGCTGCCATTTGCCCCAAAATTCTCGTCATTAAACATAACGCGGTCGTTAAGAAGGTTTTATGAATCAAAGATGCATGTACATGTAGTTTTTACTCTGAAAGAATCCGACTATCGAATAGAAAGCTTGTGAATAGAAAATATCTAGATTGGTGAGTTGCTGTCGCCATTGGTATTATTTTGATTGGTATAGCAATTTATAATATACTGTACGTATAGTTGCCGGCTAATATATATGTTCACAAATCGAAACATCTTATTTTTTAATGATATTCTATTTTTGATATTGCAATTGCTTATGCTCCCAAAATCACCTTTACATACGATCAAAATTAAAACAGCAATAAAACATAGTAATCAAAACGAATAGTCAAATTCAATATTTATAACTATGTTAAATGATCATTTAAGATTATCGTAGTACTTTTCCTATTGACCCAGTTAATACGATATGTACAAACTAATTATATTTTTTAAAGTTCATTGCTCTAAGCCATAATAATAAGGAACTTACTAATCGTACAGGTAGTTTGATTAAGGGCAAGCAAACTACATGTGTGTATCCCAACATACATGTACATGTGCAGGATAATCGGCATTCGTCATAGATACACTGAACTAGATTTTCAGCATACAGATCGGACATTCTTGAGCCTAAACAGTTTTAAATTAAAATTGTCATCAGTCTTCATTGTCGTACAATTGGGGAGTTTCCCCATGTAGCTGTATATGCACCTGAATGTTAGTTTTTAGAAAAAAAATATACTGGCTGATGGAGTCATGGAGAGCGGAAAGAAATTGATGTTAAGAAATTTTTGAAACGAGAAAAAATATCTGCGCACTTGTTTATAAATGATTCAACCGCGTCTAGGGCAACTAAGGCTTTGCACCTGTATGCAATATTTATCACTTGGGCATTGAACACTAAATTTGAAAGGCATCATAAATGCGTATTTTTAGATTGGTCTACTGTCACAACATCACTGTAGGGCGCATCTTCCAAGTTTTGACACACCCAGATAAGGTTTTCAACCTGTTTGGAAAGTTCTAAAGACTTAAGGCCACTCAAGGTCGACCCAACACTATTATTACTTCAACGAAGGATGACACTGGTTCGTGTTGGTATAACAAAACATGTTATATAGCAAAGTTATGCGAAATGTATCAAAACGAAAAGAAAAAGTATAACTTGCTGTCATATAACATTTTGTCTAAACTGGATATCAGGCAAAATATACACAGTACCTGACATTATTTAACAAGTTGTACGACAAATTTGTTATATTAATTTTGTTATATACTGTAGATTAATCATTATAGAATAAAACTTACTCAAAATAGCTGAGATAATTGGTAAATAAATAAAATGTACTAGATAAAAACAATAACCTGATAATCCCACATTTATATGAATTTGAATGCTTTATGCTGTAAGTTGAACAATTTGACGAATTTAATTGGATTCAAATACTCTTTATGCGTTTTTTCACTATAATACGAGACTGTTGGTACTCGATGATACTGCTTATTACCTGTCCAAGGCAGGGTAAAGAACGACCTTTGTTTAATTATGTTTTCTTCGATATGCACTCGCATTCTTCTAATATTAAAGGAAATGAGGGGAAAGCACTTTACTACTGGGTATGGCTATTGTTCACTTAACATTTTTGCCGTGCAATTTTTTGCACTCATTCTAGAAACTCCCCTATAGAAATTACGGTATTCTGTCCGCTTTCTCTGACTCAGGTGTGGTTCATTTCAATTTTTCAAACCGGTGTATGTCAAACAGTCCGTCAAATGGCTAAAATATCTAGTCCAAGGACAGTAATTAGCTGTTCCCAATTGGGGAGTTACGGTACCCACGATGGAAACATGATCAGGAAAAACGCACGTCATAGCACTTTTAGGACTCATGGAAATGGGTTCGACTAACGACCAATAACGACCACTTGATTTTATAATTAGTTGATTTAGACTCCTGGTCTTGAAAAGCTGCTAGAATCCAATGCAATTTTGAAATGTCTTGCTCTCAAGGTATCTACTGTACATGTAGTTGGCGATGTTATTGCTCAAACTTCACCAGTTTGGGTTTCTCATACAGTACATGCACATGTATTTGGTTAGTTAAGGTCGACCCCAACGCAATTACACTTTCAAATATTACAAGGTATACATGTGCATGTACATGTATTTACCTGCTCAAACTTTCGTTCGGAAAAACTTAATATTTAAATAGTTTTCACGAGAAAAACACCTGTTAAAAACAAGGCAATTGAAAAGGTGTTCAACCGCTTCGCAGTATTGCCGTGCAGCCACCCAGTAGCAATGGTTTTAATGGTTTTTAGTAACAAGGTTTGGAGTATGCACTGTATGGTCACAAGCCCAATGTCGCACACGCATCACTTCCATGCTTTAAAACTGTGCAGCAGTGAAAGTGCACAAAAACCTCTACAACTCTTAACTTGAAACTAGATGTAAACTCTTAATGCTTGTGAATTAAAAGTTAGAAGATCAAATATCATTACATGAATTTAAGGTCCAGTTGCAAGCTCCATGGCCGACTTAACTGCCTTTGATTGTTAGATATTCGAAGCATGATCTGGTAGAATCCTAAGAACATGCACCCTCGATATTGTAAATAACTTAAAAAACAACTGGACTAGTGTTAGCAATGTAGCAGCCAGTAAGTAGTACGCATATAACTGATGGTCTAATAAGTATAACTCTTCTTTTAAGCTTATTTCTAAGAAAATATTTTCCAAAACTGACAAAATGGTGACACAGTTTTGACAATTACGTTTTGTTTTGTTGCTTTTGCTCATTGCGCTCCATCTATTTCTTCAATCTTATTACTGTTTTGACTATTTAAAACGAGGTAGTATCGGTTTTTAAATGGCCGTCAAGTTTACTGCACTATGAATCGCTTTATTTTGTTTTACAAAACTTTACATTCTAGTAGGGAAGGCAAGGTCGCTATCATGGTTTATCGGAATAATTTCGTAATTATGAATTTCATATTTAGGTCGAAATAATTAACTCGTCTACAGTATGAGCATTGCATGCAGGTATTGACTTCGATTAATATGGGACAGGCGCTGTAAGGAAGACCCGAGTGTATTCTAATCTTTTGTATTCGCTAAAGGTTTTGTAGGCCACCACCGTAAATAGTGAGTTATTTCAGTAAATTGTTGTGTTAACGTTAAGAGTTGTGGGTTTTTTTATCGACTTATTTAACTAATTTTAATAATTTTCATGCACATGAATTTATCAAGTGGAATCTTTTGAAGGGCAGTTTTGCTACAATTGTTGCACGCAAAGTCAGTGGGTTAAAGGTGCTGTAGAGGTGAATATTACAATGAAATTAGAGGTCAACCTTTTTTCGGAAAGGGTTTATTTTCCTGCTCACTTTCTCTCGAAAAGCGAAAACGTTTTGATGTGGAAAAGCCATTGTACTGAATTTTCATACTGTCAACACCAGTTGGGGGTTACTTTCATAAAGGATATTATTTACAACAACACTGCAAATATACAGTACAATCATATACTGTAGTTTCATAAATCCAATGAAAATAGATTGTTATGGCTGGGTTTCATATGAGCATATCGAATATATTGAGTATGCAGTATTTCATATGTCGGATCGTAATGACATATTGTACATATTACGAAAAACGTATATTGGTGATCGAGTTATTTCATAATTTCTAACTTTGATAATTTGTCATGTGACTAATTTAGCAGGAAATAGCATCATAATTATACAGCAGTTATGAATATTTACACACATACCCTCTACGGATTTGCATGTACTTTACGTTAACCATGGGGGTGTATACATGTATTGTATGTATCAAGGAAACTGTTCAACCCTGAATTTCAACTAATACTTCTATTTGTTAGCATTGAATGCGAGAACGTACCACCGTTTACATTAATGAAATTTCAATCTAAATTAATTGCTCTTTGGCTACATCTCGTGTCGGGACTTTCCCTTTTAGCTGGTACGCTGGTGAGTTTCACCAAAATTCTTGCATTCTGTTATCCTAGAATTTGAGGTCGATTCGCTTATTTGAATTCCAAAACAGAGACGCATTCACAGACGCTCCGAATATCTGACACAATTTTTTTGCAAATTTTAACACACCCATTGACATTAGGGATCGCGAGCGTACAGTGTCCAGGCTTATATTAAAAATTCTTTCAAAAGGATCCTCGTCGTGAATCGTGCAAGAGAGTAATCGAAAAAAAAGGGTGCAGTACTTGTTCCACTTGATGTTCATGCATTTTTACTTAACCACCTTGGTTTATCCATGCATAACTCTCATACATACTGGACATTACATCTAGGGCAACCTATTCGTTAGTGCAGATTTACAAGGTGCCGGGACGGAACAAAACCGAAACGAAAGTAGGTCGGTCACAACTTCTAGCTTGTAACCGGTTAGAAGGATAACAACTATATGCAGAACACATCTTCTTAACTAAAAAAACTACATGTTAAGAATTTCAGTTGAAAATCTGAAAAGTGAAAAAAATATTACTCAGGCTCACGGAGCCTACGGTGTTTATACAAAATATTGGTTTTAAAAAGTCCGTTTTGCGGTCAGCAACCACTGTCAATATAGAAATTTTGATAATGCAAGTCTGTGCTACTGTGTCGAGCATTGTTTCCCACACCACTGCGTACCCTTACAGCTTGAATATGACAAAATTACAATTGTATAACTAGTCTAAGGCTGTCACGATCGACGAACTGGCTGTTTTTGGTTGGGCCTGGATTATTTAAAGTTGTTGTGATGTGTACATGCCCCTAAAAATGATTTTGAAACAAACTGCACCTTCTCTATCATTTTCACTAAAACTGACGCTTCTCTATTAGAATTAATTTTCAGTTTAAACCATTCCATACATTTTGAATCTGGCTATTCAAAACAGTAAAAACAACCTTTAGGAAGAGTGTTTTCATAACAGCTAAGCCAATAATTTTTTTCCAATAAAAATCGCAGTTAATCGTTTTACAAGGAATTAGGAAACTGAGGAATTTTCTGATCATTTTGCGCCAAGGGCTGAACAATATTTCAAACAATAAATGCAGCATTGTAGAACCCATTTAACTAATAAAATGATAACATTCCACATCCCACTTAGTTCCACATCAATTTAGTTTTCGACGTGGGGAAATTTCGATCACATCCATATCACGATCTTGAATTTGTCGAATTCCAGAATCTTTAGTCAGGCACAGTGTTTTGTTTCGATCAACAACGTACTGCCTGCCCCTACACAATTGCTTTTATATCTAGATGACCATGGCTATTTGCAGTCAAAAGGGAATTGTATACGGAGTAAGCCTGTAAGATCCACCCAGGCTTGGGAATGTTTTTACAAGCTTTTTGAATGCACATGGGCAGCCTACGAATGGGTTATTATATCAGAAATCCCTTTTTGGCGCCTTTGATTACTGATTAAGACCAGTGATAGGGAATTCAGTCGAGTCATGATGCATTTTGTATTGAAATAAACTGGTTAGACTGGAAGTCATGGAAATTCCCGAATAGAGATAGGCCTACACGCGTTAATCCTATGCATTCTAAAGTACAGGAACTAAAGGAATATGTGCATTTAAAATTAAATCAACTCGTAAAGTAAAAGGGATAATGGGATTTCTGGTATATCTTGTACAGAAATGGCGATGCCTTGATAATCTTTCTAATGACGTTTCAACTTGAACGGACCCACTGTACCTGGCGTGATTCTAGATCGTATTTATCAACGTTTACTACACTGCATATTAACTGCAACTGAACCCAATTTCTCAAAAAAAAAAAAAAAAAAAAATCGGAAAAACGGCCATTGTTTAAAAATATATGCCCTGTTTTGAGACTAATCTATTGCAAATAAATTTCAGAGAGTGAAACGCAGAACTAATTTCGGAAACAAGCCTACTTTCCTTATAATGTGATATGCAATTATCGTTCTGCTTTCGTTGGATTCAGGAAAATTTTCGTTGTATTGTTTAATCAGAGCTACTGTACATGTATGTCTGACTTGGCGAACATCTAGGAGTGAACGCTTCACGCTTTGCAAATAAGCGAAACTAACGGTTATTCATATAATCCTTCATGAAGTAGGCCAATATTTATTTCTAATATCAGCATAAAGAGTACATTTAGTAAAAAAATGCGATAAAAAAATTCGTTAACAGTATATCGAGTTCAGGAGTACTCGTGCATTACTTCCATGTACATGTAAGTAAGAGTAGTTTTAATTGAACAACCATTTGACCATTATGCTAAACAAAAAGTAAACTTTTAATTGAATTAATGTCATATTCATTCATTGTTGAATAACAATCTCCCGCATGGATGTTGAGCTTTACATCCAATGAATGCCTTGTTGGAAAATCAATATAATGTACTTTTTTTTTTTTTTTTATCAATTTAAGAATTTAATTTGAATTTAATCACAACCCGAAGTTCATGTTTGTGTATTGAGAAAAATTTAGATATTCACACATATAGATTTCGGTGACTCACGAAGGTGAATAGTATAATTAGTTCCTTGACTACTTTTTTAATGCTTGGAAATTGGGTTGCTCGGAGATAAATTTGCTTTCGCTTTTCTGTATGAGGTCTGAATTTGGATCATTGTCATTTCGTCCGCTCGTTGATATGGCGCTTTCAACGCGTAAACAAATTTCCAGTTGTTGGTGCTCCAGATTTGGAGAATTTTTAATGGCGTAACGCCATATCCTTGCAAGAAAGCGATAGGCTACCGGTGGCCACAATGCAAGGATAAGGGTTAAACCAGCATTAAATGCACTTACATGTACATGTATAACAACATTACGACATGTTCACAGAAGCAAAACGGTTTTGCATGATCTCAGTTCACAAAAACGCCATTTTTTAAAGCTTGGTTTATTATTCATATACATATTTGAAGCTATAAATGAAAATTAACCTTGATCTCCTAAGCCTTCTAAACACATTCACCAAACCTAGAACTTAATATGTTTGTATTACGGTAGCTTTTTTACAGGAATTCGATCATAACTTGACGTTCGTACATTACAGCTGTATTTTGAATTACGGCTTCACCTTTTGCAAGTAATGTAACTGTATATGCACCTATAGAATGATCTCATGCTAGGAATTTCTTTTTATACACTAAACGTAGCCCTGACTTAAAAATAGTTTGTCCGGCTGGATCAAATATTCATGGTCGACCCACCTTTTCTGCAGTTATAAGCAGCTGGTTATTTTTTTTTCTTCATATTTGGAGGGAAGGAAATCACTAACACATGTAGCTATCTACATTATGTACATGTGGTAGTAAATTTGAAGACGTACTTCTGTTAATGTTATTGATAAAACATAACAATTATGCAAATATCAAATGTTTCTGTCCAGATTTTATTCTTTCCAAATCCTGTAACCCTACTAAAATGGATTGAATAATATCATTTAACATAATGATACTTTTTTCATCATCCTTCTTTTAGTTTGTTAAAATCTCAGCCAAAGCCTCGCTAGTTTCATACAATTCATACACATTATGAATTTCGTGATTTCAGACATGTCAGTATACGCAGGGCCTGTGAATTTTTCAGTTTTCGGGATATCCGAGACTAAATTTACGACACATGAAGTTGTATCTCCAAATTTTCAGGCTGTGGAATGTAGCCATTTTGCATGCTAACATCACAGCAGGGTTGCTCTTTATTAACTTAAAATTTCATCCATATATCTTGGCCATATATGCGCCTCGCAAATTTTGTGTCAGAATCGTGTGTCTTAAAACGCTGTGCGGAATTAAGGGGGAAAACGCTGACGTGTAATTAATGAATTTTTTGAAGCTGATAAATCCGAAATATGATATAAGCCGGGGGCAATCATTAACTCTGACAGCACGGACGTTGAAAGAAGGGGTTATAATTATAGCTGTTAGTCAGTTTGGACCCTTCTCATGTTTTGTTAATGTTCTGCATGTGTCAGCGACCCAGGTATTCTCACGAGTCAGTGTTTATTTTCATTGTCGTACTCGTGATGTAGTTGCAGTGCTGCTCGAAATGTTCGGGACATTGAATTGGTAGGCACATCGATGTACTTTGTTTAGCCAGGCTCGATGTGACTAACACCTTAGAATCCTAGACGACTCTTGGTTACCAAAGTGCATGTACGCGCCTATATCTATTTGCAACAATATTAGCAAACTTGTATCTCATATGTTCGAGGATGTAAAACTAATGTTGCTCACCAGGGCATCTGGAGGTATCGATAGTTTGTTTGGGGCTCACCGAGACAATCACTCACTGTTGAATTTTTTTTATTAAGCTTAATTTATGCGAAAATAAAAAATTGACTTCATTAGCTATTCGTGATAACAAGGGCAAGCTAGCATCATCAAACAATAGAGGAGTCTTGTTCGACTAATTTACATTTCTTTCCACTCAATGCAGTCTGTGGATCCTTATAGGTAACACGGTAAGGATGACTGAGCGTCTTAATTTGGTAGATTGTTGGGCTATGGGCGACCCCTAGTAGGTTAACTACACCGTCATCCAAACCTTTTCACATCGACAGACATAATCGTGAAATTACAGTATGGGGTAAACACATTGGCGAATGACGTATGAAGTACATGTATTTCGTTACTACGGGGTATCAGCGGCGGATTTATATTGGGCCGTTTTTTGTTCGGTTTTACTGTCTCCAAAGCTGCTCTGTAATCCATTTTTAATGAAAATTCAGGATGGGGGCACCTGTGAGTCTTAGTTTTTTATGTACATGTATTTAACATGTAAGTATGCGTATTAATGTTTGTGTGGTATTTCTTAAGTCAGTGTGTTTGTACTGCTCAAATTAGATCTGCTTCACCATAGACACTTACTAGGAGAATGTAGGCTCTACCTAACGTATGCTTGCAGTGATTGCCTAGCGGAAGGGCAGCTAAATACAGAAATACAGGCCAAACACACAAAAAGGATAAATTACGCCAGCATCGACAGGTCAATCTTGTAGACCACATCACAGGGTTAAAACACAAATATTTTTTGCACATTTTAAGAAGGGTCTAATCTGTAGTGTATCCGTCAGTTTTTCTTATCCATGTTACTGCATATCCTGATTTCTACCACCCTGAAAGATGGACAGTTTAACATGGCGGCAAGTTGAACTAAAAGCCAACTTCCAACTACATGTATGATAAACTCATTGGGGGCACATCAGGCAAGTATTAACAAAAGAATTACACATATCCCTGTTTATCGGACATCACAGTTTTCAGGTCACTTAAATATTTCCTTTTTTTAAATGGTCGATATCAACTAACCTCCATAATGGCCGGTTTGTAACGCGAATTGAACGAGTACGTACTGGTACCAGTGCAGTTGTTGACTTTTTTCCTTAATTTACTTATCTTTATTTCTATTTTTTGTTTGATTTGAAACGATGAGTTTGTTCTATAACGTGTTTTTAATTTTAGCGGTAGGCTGCAGCAATCTCTTGATAATATTAATCGCCAATCAAACGTGAATGTTGACATACATGTACATGTACAATCATCCATCTTTGCGATGACCAACGCATAATGGTCTAGAATCGAGGTTATGCTCACAAATGCTTGGTCCGCATTAACTCTGACCTGTTGGTAATTTGAACAAAGATTCTTTCACTTGAAACTTATATGGAACAGAATGTTTAATAATGGACATTGTCCGCCATTTTTTTTTGCAATTTTAGGTAACTCGTACCATGTGTTACTAATTGTTTTGAAAAAAGGTTAAACTTTTACTGAATGCATTTACCTGTGCCTTTAGTGTACGTGGTGGGCTCATTACGTGGCTATAATTTTATAGGCTGCTAATTCAAAGGTTAGTTGTCAGCTGTGTACGTTCTTGTATTCTTTTATAAGTGAATAAGTATCGTCTTTTATTATGGATAAAACCGGTCTCTTGTAATTGCTGTCTTAATTAACATAGTTTTGTTGAAAAGATGCAAACAATTGTGTGCCAGATACGAGGACCTTATTTCATTTGGCAATATAGACATCCTATCGCATAACCTGCAACCACTTGGGCTAATTTCTCTTTTAGGAGCATTAAAATAAGCGTGAGCTTAAAATTGCACGTGGTTGTGAGTCGTCTTTTAATTTCCTTAGGCAAATGTTTAATGGAATGCGTGATACTGCATTATACGTACTAAGAATTTAAATTAATTCTTGATAATTTTTCACTTTTTCAAAGCTTTTCAGCTCTAAGACAACCAAAGGTTTTTATGTAGTAGACATTTTTAGTTAGAAAATGTAATTCTAAGAATTGCAAATTATCCCTTTCTTTAGTCTACGAAGCATTTTTTTTCATACGATTTTAATAATACCTACATATTTTCACAAATACATGTAGTTATAGGTAGCCTAACTTTTTACCTAGTAGGTGGGTGTAGCAATGATGTCCGCATTTCGAAAATATGTTTGGACATACTTCCCAATGTTCGAAAGTGGGTATCAGTGTTACAATACATGGTGGACCACTTGAACGAATAATGCTTTTTGGCATTTTAAGAAAAAGCACAATGCACGTGATTCACGTTATGGTTGTATTATTAACAAGACACTAGTTCAAGAATATGAGAAATTGAGAATTGTCAAGCTAGACCAGTCCGATGCTTGATCCACTGTACTATAGGTTCAGGTTTTGGATGGTAACATTTTTTCTCAATAATGGACGGCTCGGCGCCAGGAAAAAATCCTTGAAAATCCCTAATTGGGATCCGCGTTTACTTTGATTACTCGTAACAATTAATAAAATTGATGTTTTTGTAATTCTCAAAAGCTGAAGTAGTATAGATAAACCCAGAATCCCGGACTTGAAATATGACGAAAATGCGTGTTGCATTCACAATACATGTACATGTAGGCTAGATAACAAATTAACGACGTGCGTGTCATTAATTTTCTTATTTACTGTAACACGATGGCCTTCGTTTAGCCTACATTTCCTCTAACCTGTTTATGAGATCAAAGGGTTGCACAGCTATATAATATGCTGATGTAGCAGAGCAATTTGAACGGTTTTGTTATTAGGAGAAGAATTTTATGTCAAAAAAGTGTGCAAAAACATATCCCGGTTTCAAGTTAGAATAAATGTCTATTCTACAGTACATAATGATTTTGTTACGGAAACTCGGGTTTTTATTCGAAGGTGGCATTTTAACTGTAATGTTGCATTGAAATCGTCAAACAATTAATGATTAGGGAATGATACAGCAGATGGCGGATTAATTTTCGATGATTTAAAATAAAAAGCGAAAAGAAAATGTTTACAATTCGATTAAACCGTGTTACACATGTATATATATGTACATGGCTACGATTTACTCAAATCTTGGTTTCTTGTATTGACTCATTTTCCAATACATATACATGTACATTATATTGGGCATCTGTGGGTATTGGGTAGCCATTTATTTAGGCGTTCGTGCATGTAGCTATATGCAGTTTTAATGTTCACGACTAAAAATAGTGGAATGAGGCCTCTAATTGAATTGAAAAGGCGTTGTGACATCATTACCAAATAGTGTTTCTAAATTTTGAGGATAACGCATGTAGTTTCATGGTCACTGATTACCAGTCATTCAAGAAATTATCCATAATTTGGATCCGAAGCAATGAACATTTTGGTTAGCCTAGTTTTGGAAATCAAAAGCGAAAGTAATGTTGCCAGCGTTTAAATATCGTAATAAAGAATCGTTTTTATTTTTTGAAGGTACTGTAAGTATCTCTTTTGAACAAAGACTTAGTACTAATTGCTGTGGAAACTATTTCCACAGGGCTATTTCCAAAGTCGTATAGCGAGGTATATCACCGAATTTTTCAACTCTTTAATAGTGCTGTGATAATTATCTACGGTCATCGAAATTACGTGTCGTCGTTAGTCATGCTTACTTGCGCCTAAATGTGTGTAAATTAGATTAGCTTTGTTAGGTGATGGCAATATATGCAGCTCTTGAATAAGCGCTCATAATCTTATCAACTGCCTTAGTTAATTGGAGTGGAACCTCCCTAACAAGGGCGTCGAAATCAAAGCTGGTGTAGCAAGAACATTTATTCGACTACTATTTCATACACTAGCAATCGATTCTAAAATCGATCTCAATTAAGTTATGTGATATACTGTATGTGCGATTGGCGTTCTTGAGATCAATCTCCAGCCCAAGTACATTATGGTTGAAGTCCACAATTAAATTTGTGGTACTGACACGTCATGTTCATCTTTATCCGAGTTGATGGACAACGTTTCAAAACTTAACTTTGTATCCCACTCCTAATTCGTGAAAACCTGTGAAAATGGATTTATGTCTGTAATAAAAGTAATTGCTGCTTAGGATATTAAGGATTAATTAATGATGACACCCAACACATTGAAGTGGAGCAGGAGGCTTGACAATTAATATAATATAATGCCGAGTCATTTGTTCTTCGCGCATCCTCGATTTGCCTGACCGTTTGAACCACATTTATGCGCTTTGATAAAACGTTGATGGGAATGCATATGCATTTTAATTTGGGCATTTTTCAACATCCTGTTTGTATAAAAATTTAAAATGCAATAATCGTTAGCGATGAACTGGACAAAAGATAGTTTTATCATGCAATGATGCCATCCGACTATCTCGACCTACTCAATAAAAGTTGAGTAGGTAAAAAATATAATATACATGTAGGTGATCTATTTTTTTTTTAATAAAATGGTTCACTAGTTTTTGAAACCTCGAAATCGTAGTACGAGGTTGAAGTGTTTTTGAGTCCATCGCACATTTGGCCGATAGGCGAGCACTAATTACCGGACCAACCCAAACGATGTCGTTGATGTGATTCTTTTTTAAGTGTTGGTCGTCTTTTAAAATGTATTGGTTCACGATAAGTTCTGTAACAAACATGTACGAGACGTACATGTATATTTTGCATTTCTTAACGAAAGTATTTGATGCACGAGAGAATGCTTGGTAGATACAGTACATGTTGAGATATCGTAATGCGATTGAAAAACGTACGATATTATTTCAGAATTTAAAATAGTGTCCCGACTTCGGAACTTTTTGAATTATTCAATGACCAAGAAACACTGCATTGTTACACTTAATACATGTTATCTACAGATACATCAAAAGTATCACCATCAAAATGATATTTACGCCAAAATTGACACTAACCATACTAACCAAAACATGCCATGGACATAAAACGAAATTATGGGAAATTCTTATTGACTGGTGTTGGGAGCCAAACAACCTGTAGACATCTAGTTTAGGCCAACACTACTTGGCGAGTAGCTTAATTTTGTAGTCTCTTTCCATGCCTACCCAAATTGTACATATTATTTCTTTAGTCCAAATATTTCCTCAGTGTTTGAAAAAAAATCACTTTCAAAAATGTAATGCGTAGGCATTACATGTTTTACGATACAATTTTCGTATTTGCGGAAGTTGTTAATTGCCGGATTAGAATTATGCAGAAAAATGATTTCCTTCTCTAATTGAAATTTGTCATTTTGAAAGTACATGCACTTGTTTCTGTTTATGATACCGAAATTACTCTCTATTGTGCACCAAGCGTTGCAGTAGCTGTATGACATATTTCTTTGCCTATTAAACATTTATTGAGGGTAAAAGCGAGCTACGCCAAGAAAATAATGACTGGATGCTATGTGGTCCACGTAGGAGGGAAAAACACGATGACGTACGGAGCGGATAATTTTCCTGTTTTTAAACATTGTCAAGATTTTCGGATTGGCGTTGGTGGACGACGGAATTTCTGATTAGTAATGCGACTAAGGCTGACAATAAATTTTAAAACTACCTTTATGTGTAAGCCAGCAAAAGACAATTTGAAACCGTTGTCTGACCCTGTCAGCAGTTTGACCGCAAACGGATGTCTGATAAACATGGCATTATCGTTCCTGACCTCGTGTGAACTGTAGGCGTTTTACGGTTAATTAAAGGAAAAACATGGTTTTTTAAATGCAGCTATCTCTTGAGTTCATAACGAGAAAATTTACTAAAAATCGAGATAATCGAGTGGACCGTGAAGTTGGTGTGGAACGAGCATTAGCTTGTCCACTAAAACTACATGGTTTTCAAATTTCAAGATAAGAGTATACCAACTAAGCCTGTTTACTGAAACAAATTTGAAGTTGAAAAAGTGTAGTAAGGTGGCTCTAATCCTAAACATATAACTACACGACGGATGATAAAGTAGTAGACGTGGTAGGCATCACAAGTTATCTCCACCTTTATGTCTATTTGAGGCCAGACCGAAACCATATCCCCAGTACGTGTCAAAGGTTAAATGCTTTGTCTAGGATAGTTTATTCCGTTAAGGTTTTTTATTAATCACGAAGCATTAGCATCGCAATCAAAAGATTGCAGTTCATCAATTCAAGCTTTTCCCGACAATAGTGCACACAACCTATTAAGATGCAGTTGCCTAAACCTATTGTCAATTCTAGCGAGCAGATTCTTCTCATTCACACACAACAGGTACAATTTCTGTAAAGAGTTACTTTGAGGTCAGATCGCTTATAACCGGTGGTACATCTTCAGGGTGACCTAAATTAGACCAGAACTCCTAAATTAAGATACAATCGAGTCGGCCTTTTCATCTTTTTCATTATTTGTTTGTTCAAAGAATTGCTTCGACTGTAGACAGGCAAATCGCAAGTGTGAACCAGAAATAATGCGAAGTGTTTGTAGAAAATTGAAATTAACAGACTAAATCCTAAACTAAATCTTTCGTATATAAGTTTCAATACAGGATGTCTATACTGCAGTGTCTTTCATTCCATATGTGCTGCAACCACTAATCTAAATGCAAATTATTGATGCGATGCAAATTGCAAAAGTGGCGTCATGTTACAGGTTGGCATGGCTGCCTATGTACATGTACATCGAGTGATTTTTAAATTGTATATTTTCGCTCATCTTCGGTTAACATCTCAAAGACAGGTGAGGTCAAACGGTTTATAAAAAAAGAAATAAATGCATTAGCTCTATGGAGGAGGTTCATTAAAACTGCAGGCTTCTTCTTTAAATTAGATCCGTTGACTGAAGTGTGCTATCTGCATATAATTATTTCATAATGACTGGCAAATTTACTTAGTGGCAGCTTCATTCAGCACATCAGTTAGCTTCAAAAACAAATAGCGCGCATTAGTAACAAACCCGACTTTTTTTCGTTTGCTAACAACAAATTATTCTTGGTTTTCCATGAAGAATGGTTTTCCAAGCTTGCTTACAGTACTAAACGTCTTCTAATTACTTTTAAAATTTTATTTAGTACTGTTGCAGTATTTTGCTCAGCAACCCAACCCAAATTGTGCAATTGGGTCAAGCTTTGGGTCGGCATTTTCAATTTTACGTAGATCTGATAAAGAAAAAAACATTTTTGTACGACAAATTCTTCAAAATTGACGCAAATATTCTCTATGTATAGGTTCTCATTGCCCTGCATTCAACTGGGCAATGGCCGAACTTGAGGGTCAAATATTAACAGTTTTTCATGTTACACAAATATAGTCTACGCCTGCCGAATTATGGTGGCATGGAGAATATTCAAACAAATGGGGAAAAAACAGCCTTTTAAAATTACAAACACATTTTGAGAAAAATACACTATTGTACCAGTGGGTATAGAGATCTTTTCTTGCAATCTTTATACGAATTGTTTATTAAGGTGACTACCAGCTCAGAAAACCTTCTCATTGAATTTGAATTAGAATCTGGAATTTTTCAGTATCAACAGTTCATTTTGTAGTTTGTTGATTATCATTCTGATAAATCCACCATTCCACCATAGTCGTATCACTCTTTTAATAATGGCGTTATTAAAAAACCCAATATATTAACATTTTTTGCTAATTATCAACACGATTTGTTATACATGTATTTATTTTTTGAATACTTAAGAAACTCGGACAGTGCACAATATTTCTATACTTTACATTTTGTTTCGAGTCCCTCATGTTAATGTTTTCAGGTTTTTAACCCTTGGGGCGATTTACAAATTCTTACGAAAATATTTTTGGAAGAGCAGATAAGCTTTACAGCATACATGTTACATGTAGGTGCCAGAATGTATATTAAAGAAGAGGAAATCGTTTTTTCTGATGACTTTTACTGCCGTTAAAGGCATACAGGATATAAAAGAAGGATAACTGACCCTTCATTAAATATCATATGCCAGATGCTTTCTGAGTGTGAATTTGCAACTGGGCGTGCACCTTTACGCGCTACCTTGTTTGGTAATACCTGTACACCCAATTCTGGATTTTCTGCATATAGTCGTTAATGATATGAGCTAGGCGAACGTATTGTAGTGTAAACTCTGTGAAACGTAAAATAGCATGCTATAAGTAGGCTTTCTATAAGACATCATCCCGAGTTCTTTGTAAAACCAAAATGGTTATCAATGTGCGCATCGTATAAAGGTAAAAAAGAAGTTCCCCGAATAGACGGGTAAATAATAGTTCATAAAATCAGAAATGAGGCCGCAGAGTAGGAAGTGATTACAAATAAAAAGTTGAAAATCTTGTCTTATGACAAACGGGTCGAGTAAAGATCCGTTAGAAAAAGCGCATCTATTGGAATAGGAATATTGTATATGGCACAAATAACCGTACACCGACTGTTAATTAGCCTCGATTGAAAGTAAAAAGTATTTTTTTAATACATTAAGTCGCACCCCAGTGGACGTTTATGAGCTAAATCCATGTGTGGGTAATTTTGGTCCACGCCGACTGAGTGTAATTTTAAAAATATTGCCTTTTACCATATTTTTTTAAACTATTTTCCTATTAAATATAGGCTGTGTGCTTCTTTGAGCCAGCTTGCATTTCCGTGTCAAATTAGAAAAATTCTAGGAAACACAATAAAACTTGTTCGTGAAAACATTCGACCTACATGGAAAAATGTAATTTCATATTGCAATTAGCGAAGCAATAATTGTTCCGATTTCATCTGGTGTGCGTGCGTTGTAAGCTTTAGTATTCATTAAAAGCAACCTAAAATATTGTAAATGGATTTTAATTACACCGACTGCATAAACGATAACTCGTAAGATGCAGATCCCATTTAAATACACGTAGATAACCCGAGTATTATGTTTTCTTTTATAAAAGGTACATTAAAATAAGCAAAACTATTATGATCCTTATCCCAAATGAAATTTGTTTATCAGAGTGCCTCTTACGTATGATGTACTGCAAAACACTCACCGGTCGAGGACGCTGCACTGATGCAGCAGCATCCTATTGTTATCAGGATTCCCCAAACAGCCATAGACGGTAGTGATGCTGAGTGTAATGCAGGCTCATTTGTCCCGCACCTCAAGTCCAGCATAGCGAGGACTCCTCGACCACCACGAGGTTTCTTCTTGCGGACCAGATCTTGACCATTCGCATACATGTAAACGCACTTGGCAGCCAGTTGATCGAAATATCCAGGAAAATATCCTAATAACTGATAGGGCGCGGATTTTCACACTGAAAAAAATCTCAAAACTTTTTCTAGAAAAAGTAGGATCACTTATTTGGTCGCGGATTGACTGGCCACGGGTCAGCTGGCCATCCCGGTATCGGCGATAATCTCCAAGGAAGGCGCGAATTCTATAAAATCCAGTCTAGTAGTCCGGTGGCGCTGGTTCTCCAGGAGCGCATGGTCATCGCACTGGTCAGTCCTTGGTCAAGCAGAGCCACATGCTGATTTTGGAGCAGCACCAAACGAACGGGAAACCGATATGAGGTGCTGGTGGCCACCACCACGTGCAGCGTGTTGCACCGTGACGTCACGGTGTCCTGGCCGAACGCCTATTGGCCAGGTGGGCGAATTGAGGCGCGCCACGTGACCCAAACAACAGGAAACAGGTTGGTGGAGGGATAAATTGAAGCGGGTTCTTGCCAGCTTGGAAGATGCTCCGAAAGCCGCCCTCGGGTAATGAAAATTCTCTCGCTCTTGTAGGAAAGTAGGGCACGGGAATTTTCAACTTCAAAATGCTGGAGTAGTAGGCAACGGAAAGCACGTCCGTTGTTGTGCACTTGTGGTGCTGCTCAACTCATGCAAGGCCTTCTGAAGACACGGCCCCTCGCCAATTCGCCCCTGTGTCATTATCCCAATTTCCTTTGTTCGTGTCCCCATACTTTTCGCTTTTTTCGCAAATTTTTTGTGCCTCTACTGTTTTTGTTATGGAAAAAATCCCCCCACACTGATGGTGGGCTTGGTGGATTTGTTGTACGCCACAGAAACCCAGGATTTTGGAAAGACCTTGGTTGAAGCAACTTTCTTGTTGGGCCAGCACTGCGCCGTTGCAGATTACGTGTACTGTATATCATTATATGACACATTGACACCTGTCACACCTGAGTGTCAACCGAAGGCATAACACTGATTAAATTCAACGTAAATTGTCTGATGGCATGCAATGATACGGATCCCTAAATGGATTAAAAAAAAAACAGTTTCCACCACCTCTGTGGTTCCCAAATGTGGGTAATTACTCTAAAATTTGTCGTAAAAGTTTTTGAATAAGAAGGTTCTGTGATGTGGATGAGTCAGTGTGAACCGATTCTCTAAAAGGTACTTACCGTTAGAGCTAATCATTTTTGTTGATAATACAATGAGCGTTTTAACTAAATTGGGTAACAGGACAAAGTTTGGGAAGCCAAATTAGAATTTCATGACGAGGTAATGAACCAATTTAGGAGAGAAAAAAATAAGAAAACCCAATGATCTATCGGTTTTTCTCTATTCATTTTTGAATTTCAAACTAAGAAAGTTGCAATTTTATGGTGAAATGCGTGGTGCTGATGCCACCTCTTCGCAAACAGGAATAAAACGATCTTTATGTCTTGAATTTGAGGGTGTAGGCAGCCTATCGACAGCGTAGGCAACGTCGCCACGCCTTGAATTCATTAACTTGACTTGCTTGAAAAACTTTCTTCGCTGAAGAATCAGCTTGTAACACTGTCGGGGAGTATTCCGACCCAAAATGTAGTGGGGAGGCACGGATACCTCGACTGCAGCAATCAATTCTGCTTCCAAACTCCATATGGTATAAATTTTGTATCTGCATGGTGCGTATTCTTGCTTCCGAAAGTAAATAAAGGTTGCACTCTTGAGACCAAAATTGCATGGCAAAACAGTATCAGAAAAGTTGCCCCATGAATGATGCAAATATTTACTTCCCAATGTTCTCATAGTTCCTTGGCATGACTGGGGCTAATTGTCGATTTGGTTACATGATGGATACCAGGGATCGATTATACTCTCGAGTGTTTTCCTATCTATATATAGACGCTTTTTTCACCCCTTATGGATTCTAGCGATGACAAATCCACCTATTGGTACACCCTGAGAACTAGATACATATACATGCACATGTACATGAAATAAAAAAACTTGCTCGTTTACCTGACAGTTAATAATTGTCTTTTACATTGTTTTTTTTTAATATGGGAAAGATTTTATGTTAACCCTAACTATGGGTAATTCCATATTAATGCATTAATTGACATTTTAGAAAATCATATATTGGTAATACGTTTAGTGTTTATGGGGAATTATGAAAGTTATCTAATTGATTAGGAAAAGTGTTTTTTAACTTACGCAGTCTTTACCTCGTTTTTGCTCGTTAGCTAAAAAAAAGCACTCCATTTTAACGCCATTATCCCCTTAGCAATAAATAGGAAAGTGCATTTGGATGCCTTCCCCGAGGCCTTACAGTATACAGGCTATAAATCTACAAATTGTACAGTATCTTCCTTCGACTTCCACACAACTTCAGGTGCAGATATCATTTCTGAGAATTTATATACGAGTTATTTGGTATTTCCGCCATTAGTTAATGGATGATAACGTATACTGTACGTGCCTGTTATGAAATATAAGTTAACACAGTAATAACGGTGTTTTGCATCGAAATGTCAGTACAAAGCGATATTTTAGCTTAAGTCTCTCAGCAAAGACAAAAATGGGGGAGGGGGGATGAAAATAGCCTGTGGTCCCACCACTGCGAGACAAATCTTTTAATACTTTTGCATGCCGTGAATTGTATAATTTGTTGGATTATAGGCATTATTCAGTAAAGATCCTGTAACGTTTTCACATTTCGTATGTTGACTCCTGATCTTTGTTGATAAATTATCCTAGTTGAGCTTTACATTCTGTGTAAGGTGATCCAAATGATGGGTTATTTGGTTGGCCTTACCCCTTATGGATATCATTCAAATGATATACGTCACATATGCTGTACTATAGATATAGTGTACACTTTTCAGAAATTCGATTTGCTAGTTTATATAAAAGTTTATTCAAGATTTAAGCGTTGACTTAAAATTTATTGTACAGTAGTGAATGAGAAATTTTGTAGTTAATCAACTAGCAAGACTAAAAACTGTAAACAACATGGGCTGCGCTCAACACTTAAGTTTTTAATTTGCTATATAAGGTCAGGTTAGTAGGCGATTTGCATATTATAATTTGAGTGAAAAACTTTGCGGTCTATATGAATATTTACGAGGCATAAGCAGGTTGGCGTGAGTTAGTGAAGGCTTGAGAAAATTGAAAATTGAAAAAAAAAATATTCTGAAAATAGGCTGTATAATTAGACATGAAGCATTGCAGTTTCGTAAATATTTTGTTTTGCCTAAGGTATGAGGAGGGGCCACATTTAAATGCTAACTTCAAATATGTAAATAAGTAGCACTTTTCCTTTCGTGATTGACCCCTTTTATTTATGTGGACTAAGATGCTTTCAAATAAATAAGTTATGTACAGTGTATTGCATAATGTTTATTAAAATTATCGCGGGCCTTATGATTTACCATCCAATTAGCAAAGCATGTACACTGTACATGTACACTGTATATGTAATTATGAAGAAACTTCAATTAATACCTCCGATGACCAAAATGTTTTTGAAAATGGCAGCAATTATTGCTCTTCAATGCATTTCATTAATGAATAGGCTCAACGATCTTTGTTGATCTGTGTAATGTTACGATATTGTCATATTGATGTTACTCAACATCAATAGTATGAAATGCTATTGACTTCTATCGAATCCCTCAGGAAATATCAAATAAGACAAAAATAAATAGTAATGCTGATGATGCTGGAAATGACTCAGGTTGGAGCACAGTACAGTCCTGTGCAAAAGTACAGTATGTCCTGTCTTAGGCTCTCTATGTCCAATTGTTACATGAAAAATTAAACTTTAAATTGTACTTACTGTATATTATCCCGCTCATCATCAACATTGAGAAATGGGCTTCTCCTAAAGGCTCGTAAGCTGGCAGTGATTGCCTGGCGGATGGGCAACCAAACAAGCTCCCTTTTTAGGTTAGTTTAGATTAGATTAGGTTAGATTAAACACAAAAAAATACGGTACTTGTCCATTAACGGAACTACATATTATGTTAGGTTAGGTTAGGTTAGGTTAGGTTAGGTTAGGCTAGGCTAGGTTAGGCTAGGTTAGGTTAGGCTAGGTTATGTTAGGTAAGGTTAGGGTAGGTATAAACTCTCAAAAAACCTAACCAAACTTAACCTAACCTAACCTACCCTAACATAACAGGTAGTTCCGTTAATGGACAAGTACCAAAAAAAAAAAAAAAAAAAAAAAAAAAAGGGATAAATTATGACATCTAGGACAGGTGACAAATTCTTGTATATTTGAGTATTTGACAATTAAATACTAAGATTCGAAATATATACATGTATTAAGCTTATGTGCACTTCTAGAGTGGGGAATATACCATTGTTTTTCCCTAATCATCAATTATTTGCATTTTTGCGTTGTTAGAAATCTCGCTTTTCCATAATTTACATTCAGTTTTTGAATTTGGAGTGTAACACATACAAATGTACGTCATTCATTTGACAAAAAATTATCACTGCTTTGATCGACCAGAAGCAGATTCAGGGATTGATGGCATTCTCTTGTAGTCGGGCCCATATTTAGTCAACCTTCAACTCAACAAACTTTATTCGTTTAATAGCACTTGGAAGCAAAACGTCAATTACATTGCAAGTAGTCTTCTGTCCACTAATCAAACAAGGGTTGGAGCAGCTGACATCCACAATATCTGGGGGTTGAGATGACCTGCGTTTCAATGTTTATATTGATATTCAATTGGTCGTTGTTTGTTTCGTGCGACGTAATGTTGCTTTAGGCTATCTTTTCCTTCACTCTACGCCCAATAAATTCTTTTCTTCAGATCTGAGTCATTAAATATTCAATCTGTTGGTAAGCTCTGTTTGCAGCTGTCAAATCGAAAAGCACTTTTGAAATGCATAAACGATAGTTTATTCGGCTTTTTATAACATTCGCAATTTGGGAGATCAGCCCCACCTCACTGAGGTTAAGGACAGGTGGATTTTGGTGGCACTTTTGAGATTGTACAGTATGTGGTGCTGATAGTCGTGCATTGTACACACCGTGATTTCCATAAAAAACAACCATGCTTATAACAACCTGCTCTTTGAGCGGGGCTATCTTGACATCCACTTTATTTATTCTATGACTGGTATTTTTTGAAATATTGATGTTGACTACGTAATCCCCCTCGACTCCCTGCTTACAGACTTATATTTTAAACCAATTTTTTATGATCAAATTGCCACTTCTGCTGAAGTTAGACACAACTGTGTATTATGTTGATGTTGTTGTGAAAGAAGACAAAAGATACCTGTAGCCCGATGTCCTTGGTTTGTTATAATTTTTCAAAAGTTTCAGAGGTGCGTGATTTTTCCCATGCCTGTGTAATTCGGAATGGTAAAAACTGGACCCTAGGTTGGCAGATTTAATCCAACGGCAAATCCTGAAAGCAGTAATCTAACTGTTCAACGAAAAAAAAATGTAAAAGAGTTGAATGGAACTTTGCATGGCAGTTATAGTCACGACGTTTACTGTTAGCTGACATGCAAGGCCTTATTTTACGTGCCACAGGTGAAAAAGATTTCCCTTTTGTCTCTAACCGCCTTCTGCACAAGCTATGATTAACATTTTTGCTTGATTCTGTAGAAGGTGGAGTTCGCCATGTAATATCAACTAACAATTGAAAAAAGATCAAGCAAATTACTGGCACGGCAAAAGTTATGCAAATTTAGACCAGCAACCTTATTCCTCGCTCGTCAGACCTCCTTTCTCTTTAGCATTTATAATTACGAAATACGTGCATTTTCGACGACCTATTCCCACATTACATACATTAATGTTTTCCCCTGTGATATTAACGCGTTTTTATTATACGAATAACTAATATTGTACAGAAATCTAGTAATTTCAAAGCCGTTTTTGATTATTTAGTGTTTACGGCAATTGTGATAAATATAATCCATTTGCGAGAAAGGGAGTTTTTATCAAAAAATCGATTAGGTAGGATGACTTTTATAGTCAAATTCATGCATGTTTAGAATGAGTAAGAATGGTTCGTAGATAATTGTTTCTTCAATGTATTAGGTGGAATATGCAATTTAAAAAAAAAATTCGAGACTCAGCAGAAGTTAAGTTTTTCATTCTTTCGAGCGACAAAATCTACTTGAAATCTTAGTAATTTTTTTAACCGATTTCAACTCAAAACAGTTATGTGATGAATGCTGAACACTTTTGGAAAGTTAAACTTTCTTACTTTCTTACTTTAAAAAACCATAATGCAGTCAAGAAAGATTGTTTCTTGTAGTTTGATTTGCAATTCAAAATTAAATATACCTTTCAGAAGAAAAAAAAGGATACTCAAGCAAGCTTTTCCAGAGATAATCAGTTAGAACTAATAAAAATGGTCATTTCAAACAGAAGCGCAATTGAACAATATAAATAAATTTTAATCTGCCCATTTTGATGCATCTGTACAGGTAACAAATATTCTCTTGTGTATCAAATGTTGGACTATTTTAAAATCTCTTTTAATAATCTAGCGTTTAACAAAGATCTGTGAGCATACTTCGATCATAAGTCCAAAACTTTTTCGTTGAAATGTATAGTGGCAGAGCAAGAAGTCCACATTTTGGGATAAATAACAAGTGGCGGATTGGGGACCCATGATATGATTGAATTGATGCTAGATATTTGACCAGTGTAAAATTTAACATGTATTGAAATACTGTTCATAAAATTTGCATAAAGGAAATGCTCATACTAAAATGGCCACCAAGATGTGGTTGTTTCATTGACTATTTGGTCAAATCCTTCAAATATCCAAGTGATAAACACTGGGACATAATGACATCCATAGTACCCTGTAAGGAATGTTAGCAGCGCAATAACATTCAATGCTATTAGTATGCTGACAGTAGAGAGAGATTCCCAAACTGTTTGTGCGACATTGTTTTGGGAATCATTGTCCTGCCAACCACGCCAGAAATGACCAAGTCCACGTGATGACAGCTGATGTAGTCGATACTTCGCTTGCCAAGGAAGAGGAATATTTCTCATTTTATTCAGTGGTGTCTGGCGAGCTTTGTAGTACTTAGGGTAGAGCGATTTAGTGCGCTGACAACGATCTAGTTCAACAAATATTACTCATTACCATTTTAATTACTTCTGTAATGCACAGTTGAGATAGTGAAGATATAAAAAAACACCTGAGTCTGAAACACACAGTCCAATGTATTGTCTGCATAATGGGCACCTTGTATGCTCTGGGTCTAGCTTCGCTAGGCTGCGCAGACAAATTTCACAGAATACGTGCGTACAAGGGAAGCAAATAAATGGATTGTGGTAAATGTCCAAACAAATTGCACAAATGAGCTCTTCAGGCACTTCTAATTCAGCAGTTGGATCCTTGGTTTGGTGGTCAAGATCCTGCAAAAGAAATGACGAATTGTCCATATTATGATTTTAAAAAAGACTAAAGCAGTGGAATCATTGGAAGACTCGCTATTCCATTTATGAAAATTTTTGCAATCGTGCATCTGCACGCGTGACCTTGCCAGACCACTGATACAGTATGTCTGATAACACCTACTGCAAATTTATCAATACAACACAAACCCACACACGTTTATAAGAAATTCAATTAGTTTAGCCAAAAATTACTTTCATGTACTTCGACTTGATTATGTCATCTTGTTAACTGAGACGTGCTATATGTAATAGAACATGCCTTTCTCCGTTTAGTTTTCAAGTAGTTAGAAATGTCTCTGCATGGCTTTCGTATTTTGCCCTTAGAAATTCCCGAGCCGTCCATTCCTAAGACAAATTAAAGGACACGTTTTGAAATAATGGACCTCTTAGTTATGCTATTTGATAGTATGCGTGTTTCTAGGATCTATCAGACACAGATTTTTTGCTTTATAATATCAGCACACTAATGTTAAAGTTTGCATTAGTGGAGAAAACACACTTGTTCAGTTATCTTTCCGGCATGATCACTAATTTAATACGGTACAATATTTTCATTTTTGCTCCTATTTAAAGTACCCATTTATGCATGGTTCAGAATAGGTAATACGTATACATTAACGGAATTTACATTAAACATAAATGATGGTTCATTGAACCTAAAATAATTAAAATAAAGTCAGCATAGAGATTCATATAGGACTATTCACCGGATACATCGTGCATTTGGAAAGATGCTTCTTGATTTACTGAGGTCAAATGGAGGGGTGATGCGCTTGCGGCTGTTTCAGGCACTTCTCTGGTGCTCTCAGTATCTTGCTTTTCCACTGTATCCACAAGTACTGGATGCGATTGAAGTGGCGCTGCTGTACAAAGGTCTTCCCGGTCTATTTTGCCTTTAACTATGTGGGCTGAAGGCAAAACACAATGTCCGCATGGGCATTTAGTTCCATTGACAAAGTCAAAAGAACCAATTTTGCCATGACATTTTGGGCACGTAATTTTCCCTTTTATCCAATTTGCCTGCAAATAAGTAGACATTTGTATAACAACATCAATATTTGACGCATACACAGTGAAGGGTATTCCTTTAGCGATCTAATGTAAACAGCACAATGTTGAAACCCTTTCGCTTGTAATATCTACAGTGATTTATCTAAATCTAATACAAGAAAGACAGTATTATCATCTGTCAAATGCAACGCAAAGAATGCACTGCTTTGCTTGAATCTTTAAAATGGATTGCTGCAGTGTGCATAACATGTCAATATTTGCACAAGTTCCAGATTTTGAGTATAAAAGAGATGCTTTGGATACTGGTTGGTAACCAACGAGTTGGTTGCAACGCAGCTTCCTCTTTGTACATGTATTTCCATTGTGACTGCTACCTCATTCTCATTGGGTAATTCCACAAACCTCATCAACTAAGGTCTCTATCCAACCAGGAAGTGAATCGTCACGCAAAAACCAAACTGCATCCACGACAGGAATTCCTCCAACATGACATGTATCGTCCTCAGTGGGCGATAAGCAAACACTTCTGCCATGCCCATTCACAACAACGTCACCACGAAATAGCGTATGGCGGCACTTTCTGCATTTGTATATTACATTATCGCCAACTGTTTCATCGTCTTCAGGAATCTCCATTATCTAAGGAAATGAAAATGTCACTACATACATGTATGCACCACTACTACTTTTCCACCGGAATTTTGAATTGTAATTGGTGGCCAAACCAACAATTCATTTCTCGGTGAAAACACAAAACGAATGTTGATTCAATGTGATCCAAAACACAATTCATGCACAAGTGGAAGGAATTTTTTTGTACAAATGAGATAATTCCCCTGCTTGAATTCTCAAATTTAAAAAAAAAAGAATCAAGATATGCTTTATTAGATATTAGGAAATACTTTTCAGGTGAAAAAGAGCAAATTTTACCGAGAATTGGCTATCATAGGAAAACGAAGCACATGTGTTAAAATTATTTGCTGTGTTACTGATGAGACTATTGAAAAGTCTGGAATTAAATTAATTTTAGGAAGTTAGTAAAGCAGGGATGTGACAAATGTGACAATTTGAAACCTGTGTGACAAATGTGACAAAATGTGACAATTTCTGTAAAATAATGTGACAAATCATATTCTGTAGAATGATAAGGGAGACCAGGCTCAAAAAAAGTCTGTTGATGAAGAGGAAATTACCAAAAAGAAGGAAAAAGCCCAAAATATATTGCATGCAGGAA